>LPNX010102488.1:166574-189174 GCA_001517045.1 Pseudotsuga menziesii | reverse complement strand
CTTATATATTATATATTATTATGGCTTATTTAATATTCTAAGTCTTTTGGTTATCATACTTTGGATACGACGCGCGCTGAAGGAGCGACCTGGAGGAGCGACCTGCTCGAGAAAAGCTGCCTGAGCACTCTGAGCTCGTGAGGGGCGAGAGGAGTCTGATTTGGACTTGAACCAGATCGTGGAAACTGACAAGGGAGAGGTCGCTGGTCTACTGCCTGCGTTGGACTGCTGTCAGAGGCTGCTCTAGCAATGCTGGAGGGCTAAAGATGGGCACTCCGATCCCTGGTGAGGATCGAGATCTTTCCCAGGTTCCTCATCTAGATGAATTCAACCGTTTAATCTCATCTTACAACAAGAGATCCGGCAAAACCGAACCCCCGAACTTTGTCAAAAGGCTTGAAGATGTGCCGGAGGTTGCCCTTCCTCCGGAGGAAACCATCCGGGTCGCTCTCTCCCTGGCAGATCGAGCCCTAATCGGTCAATTTACGGGGCTTTGGCCTTCGCCCAAAACAACGAACAGCTGGGTTCAAAGAAACTGGAGACCCCTAATCACCAACAATGTTGCTTCCTACTCCGTCGGGCGAGGTTTTTTCCTCTTTGACTTCGAATCCAAGGATGATAAAGAGTTGATCTTCAGAAATGGGCCCTACTTCATGGGGCCGCAAGGTCTTTACCTCAACAGGTGGACGCCGGATTTCGATCCCGAGGCTAACACACCAAGAGTTGTGCCCGTCTGGGTCAGGTTGCCTAATCTCCCTATGCATTGCTGGAATCCTAAATCCCTCCAAGCCATAGGGACTGCGCTGGAAAATTACATAGATATGGCTAGCCCAAAAGACCAATACGCCTGTGCCCGAATTTGCGTTGAGGTCGACCTAGAAGCTGGTCTCCCTGAAGCTATCAAATTAACCGTGGGAAGCTGGTCCCATTTCCAAAAACTTGATTATGAACAGCTGCCCTTCAAATGCAGAGGATACCATGAGTACGGGCACTTCATCCGCAACTGTCCAAAAAAGCCTGAGAACCAGCAGGACAAGGCGAAGGGATGGCAAAAGGTGACTAGATCTAAAACCAAACACCAATCCGGAAAGGGCCCTAAAAAAGGTGAAGGGACCAATGAAACAAGGACCACCAATCTTGAAGGATCAGTTGAAGCAACCAAGGCAAAAGCAATGGCGGGAGCAAGGGAAGAACCCATTGAAATTGGTGAGAAATCCAGCGATGAGGGGAACAAAGAATCTGAAGCAGAAATATCAGCTCAACAATTGAAGGACCAAGAGGAAGAAAAGGCCCTGGTCACTGCAGAGGAAACTTTGGGGAAATCAGAAGAAGACTCTGGATCGGAGGAAGAGGAAGAGGAGGAGGGGGAAATTGAAATAACCACTCCAAGAATGTCTAAAACAAAGGGAAGAAAATCCAGGAAAGAAATAAGAGAGCAGGCAACCTATAAGGATAAGTTGCAAGGCTCTCAGCTAACCCTGGAAAAGCTTCTGAAATCCACTAGGAACACCCGCCAGCAAGGGCATGCCCAGAAAGGGATGCCTATGCTCCCCAAAAGCAAGTAATGAGGGTCCTCTCCTAGAACTGTAGAGGTCTTGGAAGTAAAATCAAAGAAGAAGCAATGTTAGATCTATCTTCTTTACATAAGCCGGACATCTTTCTGATCCAGGAGACCAAGATGGAGGAAGCCGTCTTCCTCCAAGTTAGTCAAAAGTTTTGGAAAGGCAAAGGAAAAGTTGCAATAAGTTCAAGAGGGGCTTCTGGCGGCATTGGAACCCTATGGAATGAAAAAGAATTTGATACTGTTGCCATCAAGTACAGCAACCATTGGATCCTCACCCAGCTTAGGCAGAAAGTCTCGAACTCCCTGGTAAGTATCTTCAATGTCTATGCTCCCAATTCTGTTGCGGAGAAAATTCCTGCTGGAATCTCCTGCGTGAGGAGAAAAGTAATCTGCAAGGTAACATCATAATTGCAGGTGATCTCAATGTCACCTTAAGCCAAGAGGAAAAGAGAGGTGGGTCCTTGGTCAGGGATCCAATAAGGGAGACTGTAGATGAAATCATCCTAGAATGGGATCTCATGGACATTAAACCAACTGCTGGAAAGTATACTTGGAATAATAAAAGAGTAGGGCCTGGACATATTGCCGCAAGACTCGACAGGTTCCTAGTCCAGGACTCCTTTCTTTTGCTGGGGCTGAATATTTCTTCCAAAATTTTGCCATTTGGAGTCTCTGACCACAGGCCCATTCTCCTTGAGATGGCTATTATCAAAAATTGGGGCCCAATTCCTTTCAAGTTTAATCCCCTGTGGGCAACTCACCCTGACTTCCTCCAAATAGTAGCTAATTCGTGGACCCCCCCAGTTACAGGATCTCCCTTCTACGTTTGGGAGGAAAAGTTAAAAAGATTGAAAAAGCGCCTTAAGATTTGGGCCAAGACTATCCCATCCCCCTCAGAACAAAAAACTCAAGCAGCGCATGAGCTCGAGTCCCACCAGGCTGCCTTGGAGATTAAAGACGTGGTCGCTGAGGATCTCCACGCTGAAGCTTTATTACACGCTAATCTCCATCAAGCTTGCAAAAACGAGTCTGAATGGTGGAAGATTAAGGCTAGGTGCGATTGGCTGGCTGATGGGGATAAGAATACAAGGTATTTCCACAAGCAGGCGACAGCCAGAGATAATTTCAACTGTGTGAAGGAAATCCACACCCAGGAACGTATAATAACCAGTCATGAAGATATAAAAATAGAAGCTTCCAGACATTTCAGTGGACTCTTCACGGCCCAGCCAGTTGTGGAGGACGCTGAAATCTTGAATCTGATTCCCAATTCCATTAACACCAGCGATAATGAATCTCTCACCCAGGCTATTTCGATGGAGGAGATTAAAAGAGCTGTTGATGGAATGAAAGATGACAGAGCCCCGGGACCGGATGGATTTAATGCTACCTTTGTAAAGCTTTGCTAGAACATCATTAAGAAAGACTTAATTAAAATGGTCCAGAAGTCCCAGAGATGTAGTAAAATCGGTGGAAGCACCAATTCTGCATTCCTGGCCTTAATTCCCAAAGAGAAGGAGGCCAAATACTTTGACAGGTTCAGGCCTATTTCTTTGTGCAATATAGGCTATAAAATCATCACTAAGGTAATGGTTGGAAGACTCAAGCATATCCTTCCGAGACTGATCCCTGAGAATCAAGGAGGATTTGTAAAAGGCAGGAAGATCTGGGAAAACATCATATTAGTTCAAGAGGCTATTCACTCCAGCTTGAAGAACGGTGATAAGGGAATGGTGGTCAAAATTGATCTTGCCAATGCCTTCGACAGGGTCAGCCATTCCTTCCTTTTCCAGGTGATGCAGAGATTTGGTTTTGCTTCTGATTTTATATCTTGGGTTCGGGCTTGTATTAGCAACCCGTGGATTGCCCCGCTTGTTAATGGAAGAGCTGCCCCCTTCTTCCAAGCCTCGAGAGGCCTGAGGCAAGGATGCCCGCTCTCTCCACTCCTCTATGCCATCCAAGCCTCTGTTCTTAGCTTTCAGCTAGAGGCTGCCAGGCTTGACCAGGATCTCCCCGGAATCCAAATGGCTAGAGGCATCAAGGATATTAATCACACGCAATTTGCGGATGACACTATCTTACTAGGCGGTGCTAGTAACATTATAGGTCGGCGATTCAAGACTGAGCTGAACCGTTACTGCCAAGCTTCTGGAGGCCAAGTCAACCTGAGGAAAAGCCAGATATATGGTTGGAACATCAATCCGAGGGAAATGTCAGATATCTCCCGGAGCCTCAACGTGGGCAGGGTCACTGACTGGGAGTCCTTCAACAATCTGGGGGTTCCCATCTTCAAAACCAAGGCCAAGAGCTCGGCCTGGAATCCTGTTGTAGAGAAAATTAAAAACAAAATCCAAGGCTGGGGATCAACCAGGTTAAACTTGGCTGGGAAGGTAGTCTTAATCAAGGCTGTCTTGAACAGCTACCTGATTTATCAAAGTTCTCTCCTTCTAGCTCCGATCAAAATCATCAGCCAAATATAAGGACTGATAAGGTCCTTTCTCTGGCAAAGGGGCAGTGCTGGAAGAAGCAAGAAATTTGCGCTGGTAAGCTGGAAAACTATTAAGCTCCCGAAGTCTGAAGGAGGCCTCCATATCAGAGATCTCAGGACCCAAAATTTGGCTATGGGAGCCAAGCTGATATGGAATTTGCTAGTCCCCAAGCCCTCCTGGTCCAGCCTAATGCTGAAAGCTAAGTATTTCAGGGGTACTCGGCTCAGATGTCTGGAAGGTGCCCACGTGATCCAGAATGGATCCTCTATCCATAAAATCTGCCTCAAGGCGTTGCCTCAGTTCATAGGTGGTCTGCACTGGGTCCCAGGCAATGGGAAACTCATTAATCTCTGGAATGACTCTGTTCTAGGTAAGACTCCTCCACACCTTCCTCGCCTGCAGCAAAGGATGGATGCGCTGGGGATGACAACGATTTGGGACATCTCCACGTGGGAGAACTCTGAGTGCCAGCGATGGGTGGGCTGGAAATTTCCGGATCTTCCAGATGAACTTGATGAAGAGAAGTCACAGCTCCTCAACCACCTGGCTGGGATAACCCCACTCTGCCAAAACAGAAGGGACAAGCGTGGATGGGGTGAACAGTCAGGCAATTACACCACCGCTGAAGGATACCATCGTTTTTCTGCTAATTTTAACGTCCATGACAATCCAAAAATCTGGAATTATAACTGGACCAACACCACGATGCCCAAGATCGACCTCTTTACCTGGACGCTGCTGCATGGAAAAATTCTAACCGGCGAGAATTTGGAAAAGAAAGGGATCGCTGGGCCATTTAGATGTCCCTTATGTGCAGACGCTGGAGAAACCATAACGCACCTGTTTTTTCATTGTTCTTACGCCAATTCAGTATGGAAGGACGCGCTAGATAGCTAGGGAGGTTTAAGGAGGATGCCGGTAAATATTCATGATTGCTTCTACAATTGGGAAAATCTGTATCAAGGCGAGCTGACTGAGAAGAGGGGTGTGAGAACCTGCTGGCTAAAAATCCCAAAATTGATATGCTGGTGTTTATGGAATGAAAGGAACTACAGGATTTTTCAGGATAAAAATCAACCCACGTGGAAAATAGTAGTCAAAATTTAGGCTCTAATTATGGAGGTTATAAGTATCTCGAAGATTCCGAGTAATAAAGGATCTCTTACCGCAAAAGAAAAAGAGTGGATGCGAAGTTTCAAGCCCCTGGCTGATAATTTTGTTGCTGCTAAGAAACTGGAGATATGGGAGATCAGGATGGATAACTCTCAGTTTGGCAATTGGCTAAAAGAGAGGAAAATTTTTAAGCTCTTCTTTGACGGGGCTTCCAAAGGAAACCCAGGAAAGGCCGGAGGAGGTGGAGTCATCATCAATCCAGATGGGGAAATTGAGGTGGAATACATCTGGAACATTGGTTATGAATCTAATAATATAGCTGAGGCCTATGGGCTTTGGCAAGGACTAAAGCAATTGCTGGTTAAAAAGGTTGAAGAAGTCATGGTATTTGGGGACTCCAGGATTATCATCCAGGCAATGAATGGAGGAAAGAACAGTAATAACAACAGGATAGCTAGATTGACAAGAAGAATTAGATCCATTTCCAAGCTGTTTCGAAAGGTTAGATTCTATCACATTCTTAGAGATCTTAACGCCTTAGCGGACATGGCAGCCAATAAAGCCATAGATGCGGATCTTAATGGTCTTATAGTTAATTCGGTTGTTCAAAGTGACATTCCTCCTTAGCTCCTCGGATGGTCATTGACTGAACAAATTGGTTGCTAGATGAATGCTGTCATGTAATTTTCTACAGCGATCCATTGCTGGTTTTTAATAAACTCCATAACCGTTCCTGTTAAAAAAAAAATATATTCTAAGTCTTTTGGTAATATTATTTGTGTAAGTGAATAATTATTCACTTCAATGGAAGTCCAATCTACTATACTTCCATAGAGGGAAGCGTGGATCTGGAGATCTAGGAAAATCCTAGTATGGAAGAGGAGCATTCAAAACTCTTATATGATCATTCAGAGTCATATCATTCAGAGCCACACAAAGTTAATAGTAATGAATACATTAAGAAGCAATCTTGTGAAAAGTTAGATGTGATGCAGTCAGTGGAATATCAGTCTCAGCCATCTTCTTCACGTGTAGAGGTTCCTTATGATTTGGAGCTACTTGGGGCTTATGCAACGAGTTATCATTTGATAAGCCCTAATGATCAGTATGATAATGTAGTCAATCTTCCTCATCTTGCCGATTGGTATATCAGTCCTATCCAGTCATGGATAGAAGCATCATGCGCAAGCACATACCAGTTTGGGAAGAACTTTAATGACTTTATTCATGCCTATGATTTCCCATCCAACCCACCCATTCCGGATCATCACACAGAATTGCATTCTCTAAAATAAAGTATCCTTACTTTGGCTAGTAACCAAAGACAAGGGATTTTTTTTTTACGTTAATAAAATGCTTAAGTGGTTACATTGGATTTCTAATTACACTTAACCCTTTTTATATCATGCTTAGAGTAGGAAAATAAGCTTCTTAAAAGAGAACATTTAATTTTCGCATTTCTGTTGTGTACTTAGCTATAATAAAACTTTTTTTTCATTAGTTAGTTGCATTTATTTTGTTTAAATAAATCAGCTTAATGGTTCATTTGGTTTTTGATAAAGCTTGTGCTACTGAGGTTTTCTTGTCAAGTTGAGATGTTTTTACAGGGTATATAAACCAAAGATTCTGGTGTTCTCGTATCCTCTCCTTGCCCTATGACCAGATCGAGCACACGTCCCGCAGTTGGAGCCAGATATTACCACTTAAGTTGTACTAAGTCAGTGTTATCAAGTGAGCCTGGTGAACCGGACAAAGATGATTTGTTCGGACTTCAGAAGACCTTCAGACCAGCTTCTGGGAAGTGCTTTTTTTATCTACCACATGTTCATACCCCCTTGGGGAAGTTGTAATAAAATGTTCTAGCATGGTAGTGTCTGTAAAAGACTCGGTCTCTTGGACTTTATTTGTCAATCCGATCAACCCAGAGTGTTTTTTCCCTTGGTTATTATTGGTCATTGAATAAACGACTGATAATTTCTGAGTTTTTCACTCAAATACCTCCAAAGTTGGGGTGGTCGGCTTGGCATTTAGGCCTATTGAGGTTATTGGAGTCTGTGTGTCAATGTATAAACACGCTAGGCATTATGGTCGAGTCATATGAACATGTCTAAGTCCCCCTAGGTTTTTTGTTTTTTTTTTTGTTTTTTTAAAGTTTTAATTTTTCCAAAACTTGGGCTATTTTTTGATAATCTAAATGGAACAATTGGTTTTGTAATAAAAGTGGGCTCAAAAATCAGTTTCAGTCATGGGGGTGCTCATTTTATAACTCAAGGCACCCGGTAAACTCATAAACCCACTTTTCCTAAGTTTTGAGTGATTTTCCCATCACTCAGGTCAGAAAACCCTAAAAATCAAATATTGATTATTAATTAAATAATGGAGAAAATCCAAATTCCTAAATCAATGGGATTTGCTCCGATTTGACTGAAATCAGTCTCATCGCTTTGGATTGACTAGAGGTGACCATTCCTTGACAGAAGGAGTTGATCTGGGCCAAAGACTGTGCACCACAACATGCAATCTTGGGATTTGCGCCCTCTCTCTCTCCTCCACACGTGTGGGCTCATCTAGATGTGATTTGGTTGATGTTTCAGTTAACCGGTTGAGCTGTCAGTCTGATCAGCACTCTGATTGCCAGTTACACTCAATCAGACCCAATTAGACTCAAATCAAGCTCGGCTTGACTCCTCATGCAACTGCAGTCTCTCCCTCCTGGGGAATTGCGCCCCCTCTGGGCTAGGGTTCCAGTTTTTGTTATAAATATTTAATAAAGCACAGTTTTCCTCTTCCAAGCTAGTTAGAGTTGGATTGAAGAGTTGTTGCTATATTTTTCATTGAAATAAAGAGAAGCTTTGGAGGCAAGATGGTGTCATGTTATTATGTGTGGATGAGCATTGCCATGTTTCACTGAGGTAACCTGTATCTGTGTTCATAACTTGCTTATTTTGATATTGTGGATCCAGTGCTAAAATATTGATAATAAGTTTATTATGATCTTGATAGGAAAGGAATTTGTTAATAAGTTTATTGGCTATCTCTTTTTCTTTTATGCATGTCTAGAGATCTAGATTTAACATGCCTTATAAGATTATATGCATGTTATTCTAATATCTCTGTTTATGTATTAACCAGGTGTCACAAGCATCTTGGCAAGTCTTTGGATTAGTTTCAGGTTCTTAGCTTAGAGAGGGTGCTGATCTAGTTTTCTTCCTCACTTTCTCCAAACTTTCTCAAAGGCATAGTCCCTCGACATTCCACCGGAAAGCTCCACGGTTGATCTTCACGGCTACAAGCTTGCCTTCTTCTCTTTCTCCTCTTAAAATTTAAAATCTACTTGGTTACTTGGTTCATAGCTTTGATTTGTTTATTTCTATCATCTTAGAGTGAAATTTAACATAGATCTATCTTCTTAAAGCTCATAATTAGATCTTGTTCTTAAAAAAGGTTTCATAAGCATTCTAGATCTAGCTTCAGGGAAATCGTCTTTTTTGCATGGCATTTTAAAGAAAATTTGTAGCTTGCATGCATTAGATTTATCTTTCGTAATTTAAAAGATAAATCCAACAATCAGTGCACATCATATTGGCTGCCCAAAAAACAAGCCAAGATCCCAGAGAAAGCTTGCTTTCCTTGGTTCATTTTTTCACTTTTTTTTTAACTAGTTTTAACTTAGTTGTTTTCGGTTAAAAGTGTGTTGACCCAAAGGTACTTTCAAAGTGCATTTGGGCATATTTAAGTTTAATAATCTTGCTGGTTTTTAGCAGGTATAACAGAAAAGAGGAGGTGTTGCCCAAATAGTGACTTCTGGGCCATCCAGAACCCCCGGGGATTCCCCTATTTTCCGAAATCTTTAATTTTTGCACTTTGTAAGCTCTTGGGTCCATTCTGTATAAGAACTAAGAGGCATTATATCAGTTTCTTGATATTGTAACCGCTAGTAATAAAAAATAATTTCGAATAGGGTCTTTCGAGCCCATTCCCCACCCCCCCTGGGAGGATTCACGTCCTTTTTTCCTTTTTTGCATTTTTCCTATTTTTTTCTCTAGATTAATTTTATTTATGCAAAATAGTGTACTTTGATTACTTTCATCATGTCTTCCATATTATAAAGTCAAAGTAACTTTAATACTTACCCCACGAATCTCGATTGAACCGAAAGGTGAAAGAGGATCGTGGCAGATTTAATTAGAGAACCTGTGGTTTGTTTTGTTTTTGTTGCTTCATTATTCACTGTTAATTTCTGCAAGCAATCATTTAAAATCAACCCCCTCCTTGATTCCCCGATTGAGGTCCACTTGGACCAAAAGAGGTTCCTGGAGGGTTTTCTTTTTTTAATAAAAACACATCGATTAAAATTTACTAAAAATGACAAAGACTCCAGTGTGTATGCTCTGTGTTTTGGTTGCGGTTCGTCTGATCAGTCAAACTGCATCAAAAGCAACGTGAGTGACTAGATTAATTAGGTTTCACCTTCCCCAACTAACCACCATCAGGTGAAAATCCAACGCCTCGATCAAACCATAAATGGTGGCAAAATACCCAAAGGAAGTGGGAACTACTGGACAGTGACCTCGAGGCGCTGATCTCTGTTACACCCTAGCGGGTGTATTATGAACACAGTCCCAAAGACTCCATTCAGCCCACACATTCCTTGCGGGTAGCCGTGAAGGTTTTATTTTTGGACATACTCCAAGTACCCCTCGGGTATATCTGGAGTCCCCCTTTGCCTAATTTAATCCACTCATATTTCATATTAACTTAAAACGTACCAAGAGAAAATTGCAAAACATTCACTCCAAGCACATGCAAGCACATTTAATCATTTTGCAACTCCATTTTAAGGCATTGGTTTTTTGTTTACTTCTTTCGATATATATATTGTGTCATCATTGTGCTTACTTGTGGTTATTTTTCATCTTGTTATCTGTGGTCAATTGTTAATTTCAAACTCCTACGCAACTTATTCAATTTAATACGATCATACTAAAGTAATCAGCCTTAGTAACTTAATAGGGTCTACCCCCTTGGCTTCGTTAGGATTTGAGTCTAAACGGAGGAGTCAAAAACAAGGTGACAGCCTTGACTCGAGACTTGCCCCCAAGGACACACCGAGTAGCTTGAAGATTTCTGCCACGTCCCCCAGGTGTGTGAAAGGCGGCAACACCTCTCTGGTTGTTGCTTCCTCTTCTATGGGTGGCTTTATCGTGCTCTCCATTTGTTCCCCCTCCTGGCCCTTTCTCACTCTCGGGTAAGTTACATGATATTGGAGGTTGCCTGAGTTTGGGAACCTTTCCTAAGACCTAGAAGATGGAATCTAAGCAAGAGGCCAGGGCTGAAAACAGTCAGCATGGGGCTATGCATGGAAGGCCAAAAGCCTGTAGGAATTCAAAATTTGGGAGCCAACGCAGAAGATGAGAAACAAGAGCAAGAAAAACAGCAAATCCTTTATTGCCCAAGTTATTGAAGAGCAAGGAAAACAGCAGCGATAAATTTTTGAAAAAGCTGGATCAAATGGGCAAAAAATATGAAGCCATCTGGGGCATAGAAATTGTCATGGAAAATCGGGATGATGAAGGATAGATTCCAGTTTCCAACAGAAGAAACAGGGGCAGGCAGAGATCAACTAGAGGAAGGAACAGCCTCTCAGCCAATCTACCTTTCTGAGGATTTGGATGAGGAAGGTGAAGAATGATAGTAGTTATGCCAGGTCTTCTTGCCGGTCTGTTTTAGGACTATCTATAGAATCTAGATAGCTAGAAATGTTTCAGTTCTATAGGTTTGATGCTGTTGTTTCCAGACATTGTTGCAACCCGTTTTGGACATAATTTGGACAGTTGTTCTAGATATTTGGTCATCTGTTGTAGCTGATTGAGAATTTTAAGGACAGCACTGTGTTGCTGTAAAATAAAATTATCTCGTAACCACTGCAAGTTTAGAAGTTATGATAAGAGTGAGAAACAGAAACAGGGAGTTTTAGGTTTCGGAGTTTTCTTCCATTATGTGGTTTCCTGTTGGTAAATGTAATTTTATTTTCTGGTTTTGTTAGGTTGATCTTGCAGATTTTGGAAAGAAATTCAACTTGCTGTACAAACTGTATGCAAAAAGACAACTCTAATCAACAAAGTTCTCCATATTATTTCATGACATAATTTCTCAATAATAATAATTTTCTGTTCTTGCACAGATATACTATTTTTCAAACCCCAGAAAACCATTGTCTAGAACCCCAGTGCTGACTTTCATACATGAAGGAAAAAGCACGCCGTGTTTTCTACAGACCACCTAAAAGCCCGTCTTCTTTTCAATCCCAATAAATAATCCAGAACGACTGTTAGTCCAGCTCCAAATGTGATCAAACCCCAGTTTGCAGTCAATAGTTATTAAATCCTCAAGCAAACCTATTTATTAAATTGGGGGTTACACTTCAATTAACAATAACTTTGGCCCAAAAAATGCAATAAATTAAAACGGTGATAGTTTGCAACCTAAAAATCCGAAGAGTAACAGAACAATAATACAGCAAAAAAGATTTCGGCGATCCAGAAACTAAAGAAAACGGGAAAGCTGAGATTCGATGGCGACCGTCAAGAATCGGCGTCAGCCGTGAAACTGGAAAATTAGATCGAACTTGTGCTGGTTATCCAGAGGTTTGAACACTGGACTTTGCAGTTCCTGACCCTGACCCTGAACCTGGCCCCTGACACAATGCAAGTCCATGGGATTCCCGGAGGAGCCGTCGACCGAAGAAGGTGTATGCCCACGTTTCCTACGTTTACTCTGGAGAGCGCAGTACTGGATCGACTCCTGCAGCTTCTGTAGCTCATCGTCTTCCATGGCAGGCATGGGCTGATCATCTTCTTGCATTTCTTGCTCCCTCGAACAGTCCTCATTGTTTTCATCCATGGTGGCCACCACCTCCTCCTCCTGTTGGTTGAGAAGAAGAAAATTCTGAATGTTTAGTTGGGCATCTCGGAGAGAGGAGTATACTTCAGAAACCTGATCCTGCGTGGTTGCAGACGGCAAACACTTGGTCAGGTGGACGGCTCGCTCAAGGGAATTTAAAAGTGCTACTGCGGCCATTATAGAGCATACTGCGGCCTTCTTCTTTGGCTACTTCTGTAACCTTTGCTCACGAGACATTATTCAACCCTTGAACCTGCTTTTGAAGAGAAATGATGGTGGGCTGGTTCAGATTTATGCTTTCAGGAGAGACGATCCAGCTTTCTGTTGGCCATGTGGGTGTAACATACATAATTAGCTAATGTGACATGCGCCAAGTGTGTTGGGAAGAATAACCCATATCCAGGAGAAATGAAAAGTCTAAGAGAACTTCAATATGTTGTAAAATGAGACAAATTTTTGTGTATGTACATAATATAATATTATGTGTTATTATGTGTTGAAAGTAAGTTTAGCTAATTTATGGTAAGCATAGTAGTCAATAAAATTGAAAAGAAACTCTATTACAAGTACCAATAAGTGATAAATAAAAACCCATGTAATCTCTGACAATGATAAGCATAGTAGTTGATAAAATTGAAACGAAACTCTATTGCAAGTACCAATAAGTGATAAATAAAAACCCATGTAATGACAAGTAAAATTAAATGCACATTAATTTGTCATACGAAAAAGTATACATATATGAGTAAAATAATAAAAGGCTAGGTAGTGATCAAGTTTGACTCTATTTATGTTGGAAATCAATATTGGTATTTTCCTTTGGTAGAGAGAGTGCATGGATTGAAGGTTGCAATTTTAAGTGTGAAAGGGACAAAAAATGAAGGTGTGTCTCTTCCTTTTTTTGAAGTCATACATATGAAGCGTCTTTCTTCTTTGGATAGCATTCTAAGGAGAACGATAATGCAATTCACATTCCTTCTAATGTTGTAGTGCATGGCATTTCTATGAAGGCCAATCCTTGGCATTCATTGTAACCAATTTCAATAGTTGACCTTGTTAATGTCAATCCTCGGTTTTCATGGATAGCCAATTCCCAAGCGATCTTGAGGGGGATTTGTTTCTTGTTACTGCAATTTATGGTCGGAATTAGTATGTGTTTTGGTTGAGATTGGTCCCATGGAGGCCCAATGTAATTATCATATGTGGGGACAACATAGGGTAGTAATTTAGGAGAGATAGATCCAAGTGTGTATATAATTTGCATGACCACTTTGCATGCACCATTTACTAATATTGATTAGACCCATAATTTGTAGGATAATATTACTATCTTCCCTACACATAAGAATATTCATTTTTTTAGTTGATGGTCATCATCTTATTGTGTATTTGAACCGTTGGTGAAATTTGTGATAGATCATGCATTAGTTATAGTCAATTAATATTCTTCGTTTCTGTGTTGTTCCTTCCACAGAAATTGAAATTGCAAACAATTTCTCTCATAAAATTCAAGTTCAGAATTTATTGTTTTATTAGAACATGGAAAACCTATAAAAGAGAGATAAATTGGAATTTCCCTACTTATACAATTTATTAATATATACATTGATCCATATAGAATGAAAAGAGAGTTATTGTAAAACAAACAAGTAGAAAAACAAAAATTACCTAGTAAAATCTCATTAATAGTTGCATGTATTATTATAAGTGAAAAGTGGAAGTATATCTACATTGGCATTAAGGTCTTCAATAAGATAATTTTGTGATATATATTTTATAGGAGGAACATATATATAAAGATATTAAAACTACATACTTACACCTTAACAAGGAATCATTAGCCTCCAAATCAAAATAAAATTAAACTTATTGATAAGATGGATGTTTTTGAGAAGAAAGAGGAAAATTTTCTAGAGCCAAAATTTCCAAATATGATGGCTAAGCAAATGGAATCAAAATACAAATTTATTTTTCCAAATAACGTTGAAAACATAGAGTTGTAATAGATCTTCCTTTCTTTGAAAGGAATTTTTTTTAATTAACATAATGCTTCATAAAAACTTTAATTTAGCCATCTTTGGACCACTCAAAGGAAACAACATGTATCCATTATGTCATCTATATCTTTGCATTATATATAAATAATATATCTATATTATATAAAAATAATATTTTATATAGGTAGTTATTTTTTTTTAACAAAAACGGTTATATTAATAATGAAAACTCAGCTGAAACGCTAAGCTAGATACAGATTACAGTCATCCTTCAAGGTACTCCATCCTGAAGCAGCAGACCAGCATTCTAAGGAGGGATTTCCATGCTTACCTCCGAATTAACATTAAGTTCATAGCACCCTGCAACTAAAAATTTATTGGCTGCCCTATCCGCCTTTTCGTTAAGATCCCTAAGAACATGGAAGAATTCTATTTTCCTAAACCTTTTGGCCATAGACCTTATTATTTTTATTAGTCTTTCCATCCGCTCGTTATTGCTCCTTTTCCCCCCATTCATTTTTTGGATAATGATCCTAGAATCCCCGATAACCATGAGTTCGTCCACTCCTTCTTTTTGTACCAGCTTGAGGCCTTGCCAGAGTCCATAGGCTTCCGCCATATTATTCGAATCCTGACCGATATTCCAAGAGTATTCAATTTCCACTTTCCCTCTTGGATTTATGACAACTCCACCTCCTCCCGCGTTCCCCGGATTGCCTTTTGAGGCCCTATCAAAGAACAATTTGAAGATTTTCCGCTCTCTTAACCAATTCTCGAACTGAGACTTATCCATTCGGATTTCCCAATTCTCCAACTTTATGGAAGCTATACTGTTCATTGGCTAAATATTAAGACTCTGCATCCATTTATTTTCTTTTTCTATCAACTCAGCTTTATTGTTCGGTATCTTCTTGCTTCTTACCACCTCCCCAAGCAGAGCATTAATTTTAGCAGCGGTCTTCCATTCCGGTTGACTCTTATTCTGAAAGATTCTCTGATTTCGTTCTAGCCAGATGCACCAGCAAGTGATTTTAAGTAGTTTCAGCCAGCAATGTTTCATGCCTTTTTTCTAGGCCAGCTCGTCGTGGTACCTATTTTCCCATTTAATAAAGAGATCCTGAATACTTTCCGCACATTGTTGCCCGTCACCTCCATACTTCGTTACTTCCTTCCATATAGCTAAGGCATACGGGCATTTTAGGAAAAGATGGGAAATAGTTTCTGAACTCACAGCGCAGAGAGGGCAGCGGAATGGGCCTGCTATCCCCCTTTTCTCCAGATTTTATCCGGTTAGCAGTCTTTGGTGGATCAGTGTCCAATTGAACACCTCAATCTTAGGCAACGTGCTAATATTCCAGAGCTTATTCCATATCTCAGGATTCGATGGAACATTGTAACTTGCAGAAAACGCAGCATACCCTTCAACCGTCGTATAGGAACCCGTCCACGTGCCCCATCCTCGCATGTCCTTCTGTTTGAGGGAGATCGGTGCTATCCCAGCCAGATGGGAGATTAAACTGTTTTTTTCTTCCTCCAACGCAGGTGGGCAGACCGGTAGAGTCCACGCTGACCATCGTTGAGGGTGACTCGCCTCCCAATTCGATATGCTCTAGAGCGTGCTCATTCCCCTCGCCTCCATCCATTGTTGTAGTCGTGGAAGTCGTGGGGGAGGTTTACCTTGAATCGAATCCTGCCAGACATGTATATCTTTGCCATTACCCAGGATCCAATGCAGTTTTTCAGTAAAGTGTGGCAAGATTTTTTTGCAGAGATTATAGATGGGGGATCCCTTGACTTTCAATTGCTCCCCTTCCAGGCATCTGAGCCTTATTCCTGGGAAATATTTAGTTTTAAGAACCTTACTACACCAGGAAGGATTAGAGTCAAGCATATGCCAGAGTAGCTTAGCTCCAATGGCCAGATTTTGAGATTTCAGGTCCCTGATTTGGAGTCCACCCTCTTTCCTTAGCAACTTAATTATTTTCCAACTTACTAGCGCGAATTTTTTACCACCTCCATTATTCCCACCGTTCCAGAGAAAGGATCTTAATAAGCTCTCAATTTGATTTATAGTTTTGACAGGTGCTAGGAGGAGGGAGCACTGATAAAGCAAGTAGCTGTTCAGAACAGCTTTAACTAATACTACCTTCCCAGCTAAATTTAGCCAGGCAGTCCCCCAGCCTGAGATTTTTTGCTTAATTTTTTCCACGATGGGGTTCCAATCAGAAGACTTAGCTTTAGTTTTGAAGATAGGGACTCCTAGATAATTGAAGGAGTCCCAACTAACAATGCCTTTCATATTTAGAATCTGGGATATATCTAAGACTTCTCTAGGATTTATGTTCCAACCGAAGATCTGGCTCTTCGTGAAGTTGATTTTACTTCCAGATGCCAGACAGTATCTATTCAATTCGGTTTTGAAACGGCTTGCAATAATCTGGCTGGCACCTCCCATCAAGATGGTGTCATCAGCAAATTGTGCGTGATTAATATCTTGGATCCCTCTAGCCAGCCTTATACCTGGGAGCTCCTACTCTAGCCGGGCGTTTTCCAATTGAAAGCTAAGGACCGAGGCCTGAATAACATACAGAAGAGGGGATAGCGGGCATCCTTGCCTCAGTCCTCTCGTAGCTTGAAAAAATGGAGCAGCTCTTCCGTTAATGAGGGGGGCAATCCAAGGCTTATTGATACAGGCCTTGACCCAGGAGACAAATTCAGGAGAAAAACCAAATCTCAGCATTACCTGGAACAGGAAGGGATGGCTGACTCTGTCAAAGGCGTTTGCCAGATCTAGTTTCACCACCATACCTTTATCTCCATTTGTCAGGCTTGAATGGATGGCTTCTTGTACTAAGATGATGTTATCCCAAATCTTCCTTCCTTTTATGAATCTGCCTTGGTTCTCCGGGATGATATCTGGAGTATATATTTTAACCTGTTGGCCATAATCTTGGTAATAATTTTGTAACCTATATTACACAGTGAAATTGGCCGGAACCTGTCAAAGGACTTGGATTCTTTCTCCTTGGGGATGAGGGCCAAGAAGGCTGAGTTTGTACTACCTCCTATTTTGCCACAATTCTGAGATTTTCTAACCATTTTTAGCAGATCTTTTTTAATAATATCCCAACAGATTGAGATAAAATTGACGTTATACCCGTCTGGCCCAGGGGCTCTGTCCTCTTCCATAATGTCGATTACTTCTTTTAACTCTTCCAGTGTGATGATTCTCTTCAGAATTTCGTTGTCTCTGCTCTTAACTGACCTGGGGATCAAATTCAGGAGATGGGCGTCATATGGAGTTGGTTGTTCAGTGAACAGATCGCTGAAGTAATTGGTAGCTTCAACTTTCATTTCCTCAAAATTGCTTATTACTCTGTCATTGATCTGAATCTCATGGACACTATTATGGCTTTTCCTAGCCTCAGTCAGTTTGTGGAAGAAGCTGGAATTTTTATCTCCATCCTTCAGCCATTTACATCTTGATTTGATTCGCCACCACTCAGCCTCTTGTCTACAGGCCGCTTGAAGTTCCAATTGAAGTGAAGTCTCCTTTTTAATATCATTAGGAGTCACGTTCTTATTCTCCATATCAGTCTGGTGAGACTCCAGCGCGCGGACAGCTTGGAGCTTAGCGTGATTTGGGTGAGGGAGCGTTTTGGCCCAGCGCTTCAAGTGCTTCTTGAGCCTTTTCAGCTTCTCCTCCCATACAAAGAAGGGAGAGCCCGTAACAGATTGAGCCCAAGAGACTGATACAATGTTTAAGAACTCATCATGATTGGCCCACATGGAGTTAAATCTGAACGAGATAGGGCCCATATTTTTTTCTTTCACCATTTCCAGGAGGATAGGCTTATGATCGGAGCCTCCGAAAGGTAAGATTTTGGATATCATATTCAGGCCTTGCAAGAGAAAGGTGTCCTGGACCAGGAAGCAGTCGATTCTGGCAGCAATGTGCCCAGGACTGAACCTCCTATTATTCCAGGTATATTTCCATGTAGTAGGCTTAATGTCTATGAGGTCCCAGGCCATGATAGTATCTTCCACAATTTCTGTGATGGGATCTCTGGTTCTTAAGCCCCCTCTCTTTTCTTCCTGACTGAGGGTGACATTCAAATCGCCGGCCAGAATAACATTGCCCTGCTGATTACTCCTTTCTTCACAGAGAAGAGACCAGCAATTTATTTTTTCGCCGTAAGAATTAGGTGCATATATGTTGAAAATACTTACCAGGGAATTGGAGTCTTTTTGCCTCAGCACAGTGAGGAGCCAATGATTGTTGTTTTTGATGGCCACAGCTTCATATTTTCCAGCGTTCCACAGAGTTCCTATACCCTCGGATGCTCCCCTAGAACTTAAAGCAACGAAGCCCTTTTTTTTCCAAAATTTTTTACTGACTTGGAGGAATGCAGCTTCCTCCATCTTGGTTTCTTGGATCAGCAAGATGTCCGGCTGGTGAAGAGAGATTAGATTTAGCATAGCTTCTTCCTTGCCTTTGCTTCTGAGCCCTCTGCAGTTCCAGGAAATTACTTTCATTACTTACTTTTGGTGGTCGTGGGCATCCCTTTCAGGGCATGCCCTTGCTGGCGGGTATTTCTTGGATTTTTTAGCAGCTTTTCCAGGGTTAGCTGGGATCCCTGCAGCTTATCCTTGTATGTTGCCTGCTCCCGCATTTCTTTTCTAGATTTTCTCCCTTTTGTTTTGGCCATTCTTGGAGTAGCAATTTCAATTCCCCCCTCCTCCTCTTCTTCCTCTTCTGAGTCAGGTTCTTCTTCATATTTCTCCTGGCTTTCTCCTTCTTTTGTCCCTATTAATCCTTCCTCGTTATCTTTCCCTTGATCTGAGAGGACTACTTCCGACTCCTTGCTTTCTTCATAGCTAGATCTGTCTTCTGTGTCATTATTGTCATCCCTTGCTTCTGTGGATTCTGTTGCCTTTGAGATCTCTTGGATTTTTCCAGAAGGACTAGATCTTTCTTCGCTCCCTACTCCCTTCTTAGGGCCCTCTCCGGCATGGTTTTTGGATCTAGATCTGTTCACCCTTTGCCATCCTTCCCCCTTCTCATGATTCTCAGGAGTTTTAGGGTAGTTTCGGATGAAGTGCCCGTATTCATGGCATCCTCTGCATTTGAAGGGAAGTTGTTCGTAGTCCAGCTTTTGGATGTGGGACCAGTTCCCCACCGTTAGGTTTAGTGCTTCTGGCAGTCCAGCTTCAAGGTCTACTTCAACGCAGATACGGGCACAGGCGTATTGGTCCTTTGGACTAGCCATGTCTATGTATTTCCCTAATGCATTCCCTATAGCGTGCAAGGATTTGGGATTCCAACAGTGCATAGGAAGATTAGGCAGTCTGACCCAGACTGGCACAGCTTTCGGGGTATCGGCTTCAGGGTCAAAATCCGGGGTCCACCCATTGAGATAGAGACCTTGCGGCCCCATGAAGTAGGGCCCGTTCCTGAAGATTAGATCTTTGTCATCTTTAGATTCGAAATCGAAGAGGAAGTATCCCCTGCCGATCGAGTAAGAGGCAACGTTTTTAGATATAAGCGGGCGCCAATTCCTTTGGACCCAGCTATCTGTGGTTTTGGGCGAGGGCCAGAGCCCTGTAAATTGCCCGATCAAAGCACGATCTGCCAATGACAAGGCAACCCGAATCGATTCTTCTGGGGGGAGGGCTACCTCCGGCACATCTTCAATTCTTTTTATGAATTTCGGTAGTTCTCTCTTTCCTGTTCGTTTGGCATGGCTATTGATAAGCCTGTCAAAGGCTTCCGAGCGAGTATGCGGCAAGTCACCGCCTACTTCCTCCACCATCGTGCTGCCTGGGCCAGCCTCAATGCATGATCAGAGGGAATGGCCTCAGATCCCACTATTCAGCCCAGTAGAACGCAGCATTCAACTCTTCACACGTCTTGGATCTTCGATTCAGCAAGAACCAGGCGCTCACGCCTTGGATCTCACGCCGGCAAGGTCTACAGCGCAACCCTCACGCCTTGGATCACGAGCTACAAAAACTAAAAAAACATAAGAGGTTCTTATATAGATAATTATTATAATATATATTATATTCGATTTGATATATATATTAAAATTAATATATTAAAATATTTTTAAATGTGGTACATTTTTAAATTTTAATATAGATTTAATATAAATTACTTTTTTAAAATATGAATTAATATATGAATTATTATTTTTAATAAATATTTGTAAGCAAAATAAAAAAAATTTTAAAATGTAGAGAAAATATTATAAAATGAATAATCTTATTCTAAATATGAGATACATTGACCAACAAGATTATGCATAATAATTTAGCATAAACTTTTAATTTAATTTTGTTTTATTTCTTAAAAATATGTTTTATTCTAAATAAGAGAAAACCATGATTGTCATGTATATTTAGTCATGAGATTTGAATCTAGTTTGGATAATGATAACCTACTCAGTTTACAAGAGGAACCCTATACCATTGCCTATATTACTCTCAAAGTTGATCCTCAAATTACAACCATTAAGTAATTGAAGAGATATTTTAAAATTATTAACCATTCACTTTTATCACAATGTAAAAACAACGATAATTTTGCACTCTTTTTACCAAGAAATATATTCTAAAAAACACTTATATTTTAAAACAAATGGGAAAAAACATTATTTTATTAAAACATAATCTTGTAATTTTGTTTTAATCATCCATGTATGACATTAAACAAAAAAATTGCAAAAGTTCAATACTTTTTTATTTAACTATTCTATTACAAGCTAATAATATTACAATAAGAAAACATTTATTAAATTTTAAGTTTTTTTTTTTAAATTGAAAAAATAACTAAAAAATATTTATTTAATTGTATTTTACTTTAAAAGAATTGCATTAGATATATTCAATGTTATAAAAAAACAAAATAAAAATACAAAACATATTTATATTTATTAAAATATTAAAATTTTGTAAATGATCAAAAATATAAATTTGAAAAAATATCTATTTTCCAAAATTTTACAATTTTAAAAATTAATAATATATTTATGAAAATATGAATATATTTGGTTTGAGTGGATGTTGACCACCATCATCGTATATTTTGAAAATATCAAATTTTGAAAAAGTTACAATTTTGACTATTTTTTGAGCCCAAGCTAGTTTATTTAGTAGCATATTTTGAACTTTAATAATTTAATTTTCTGCATTCTTTTTTTTATAAACATAATCTTATAATTTTATTTTAATCATCCATATATGAAATTAAACAATTTTTTTTTAAATTACGAAAGCTTAATATTTTTTTATTTAACTATTCTATTTTTTTTTCTTTTTTTTTTTTCCTCGGAAAAATTCATAATTTTATTTCAAAGAGAACAAAATTACATCTGTACATGTAATAAGATCACTAAAGATCCCTACATTGTCAAAAAATTACAATCTCATATTATCAAAAATTATAACTGTCCCAGCCTATATCAGCTAGAAACAAAAACAGAATATATGATTTGCTGTCTCGGACAAATCAGCCTGTCATCCAAAATGTCTGGTCACAAATACTGGAAAATTTCCAATACTCTATCACAGAATAACCAATTCAAAAGCCCAAAACAAAGCTCCAGCTGTTCAAAACTGAATCAAACGGACGGTGTCCCATTAAAAACAACACATTTGTTGTTTCTATATGTCTCAGCCTATCATATAACAAGCCCAAATAGAGATGACCCAGATTATCATAAAAGAAACCAGCCAGTCATAAGAGACCAAACTGGTACATTTTCACCAAACAGTAATCAAAAGCCGATGGATCAGCCCACAATGTCAGGGCAAAACTGTCACAATGACAATGCAAATGCTGACCAAAACGATTAAGCTCAAACAAACTGTCTAAACTCAGCTCAATACCAATATAAGACATTTGGAAAATCCAAGATCAAACTGGAAAGTATCCAAATCTTTGCTGTCACCGATAAATAGATGACATATCACAAAAAAAATTCCAAAGCACAAGCTGATTAAAACTGTAAAGTCCCACCCTGTCAATGGGACTGAGCAATCAGCTTTGACAGCCCCACGTTGAGGACACACCCAAGCACCCTGTCGTAGTATCTTTCCTTCAAGAAATCCAGATAAATTCATAGCAGCATATAAGTGAACCAAAGGAATAAGCAACAGTAATATCAATCATCCATATATAGATTAATTGATCACGCATATAGATCCTCATACAGTATTTTCACCTGCGTTTAAAACATCATGGAATGGCCGATGATAGTAGCTGTAAACACCAGTGGGAGCGAAAATCTGTATCCTCCAGATGCCATAATCAAGCTGCAAGGCTTCTTTGGACAGCCGGTCTGCCACCCTGTTACGTTCCCTGAATATATGAGTGAATGCCAAATAATTGAAATGTTGTTTGAGTAAAAGTATCTCTTCTAAAATAGGAAGCAGCAGCATGACATTGCACAGATGAACCTCATTTACCCAATCTATTACTAACAAAGAATCCCCAAAAACTTGTAAAGATAGGCATCCCTGTTCTAAGGAAA
>LPNX010102488.1:81856-159909 GCA_001517045.1 Pseudotsuga menziesii | reverse complement strand
ATTAAATTTTAAGTTTTTTTTTTAAATTGAAAAAATAAATAAAAAATATTTATTTATTTATATTTTAATTTAAAAGTATTACATTAAACATATTCAATGTCATAAAACAAAATAAAAATAAAAATGCAAAACATATTTTAATCATCCATATATGAAATTAAACAATTTTTTTTTAAATTACAAAAGATTAATATTTTTTTATTTAACCATTCTATTACAAGCTAATAATATTACATTAAATTTTAAGTTTTTTTTTTAAATTGAAAAAATAAATAAAAAATATTTATTTATTTATATTTTAATTTAAAAGTATTACATTAAACATATTCAATGTTATAAAAGAAAATAAAAATAAAAATACAAAACATACTTATATTTTTTTTAAATATTAAAATTTTAGAAATTACGAAAAATATAAATTTGAAAAAATATCTACTTTTCAAATTTGACAACTTTAAAAATTAATAATATATTTATGAACTAGTAATATATTTTGAAAATATCCGGGGTGGTGGGGCGGGGGGGCGGGGGGTGAGTTTTCTTCACTCCGGATGGATCAATGGAGTTCAAGTTCGCTTGGGGACTGGGCATCGACACCAACAATATGGCTGAAGCTTTGGCCCTTTGGCAAGGATTGAGGATAGCCGGGGAATTGGGAATCTCCGATCTAATAGTCATTGGGGACTCCGGAGTTGTCATCCGTGCACTGGCTAAAAATCTTATGCCAACTCATATGGGTCTGAGGCATCTACTCTGCAAGATCGTGGTGCAAGCCTCTCTCTTTACCAAAATTGATTTCTATCATGTGTTACGTGAAAATAATCCCCACACTGACCTTGAGGCAAATAAAGGGGCATCCCTAAGCCCCGGGGAGCTAATTTTTAGTGATCAAGGAGCTTTCTGCTCCCCCCCCCATAAGACCGGGGGCTTACCATGGGCCTCCCCGTGGGCCCTTCCCCTTCGCTCCTCCGCGTGCTGGCGGGCTGCTGTGACGCCTGGTGCGTGGTGTTCGCGTGGCCTCGCGTGGGGCTACATTATTAAACCTCGTGCCCGTCCCTTCATTCACCGCGACATAATGCAAACTTGCTCGAATGTTCAGAGCTCTGTCCCGTGTTTAAATGGAAACAGGACAGGTGATCGCAGGAACGTCATTGAGAGGATTCGCCGGATTAATGGCGATTATGGATTTGGGGCTCTCGCATGAGCTGAACCTTGCTGCAGTCTTGTCGAAGGAGGATGCAATGTTTGGTTTCAAGGGTAAATTTACTAGCCGCGCATATGACACCCTGATGAATTTTGGTATGAAGGTTGTGTCGAATCATTTGGGCATTTGCTGGATTCATGGTACGCTGGGTTATGAGGTGACGCTGGACTTTGCGTCGACTAAAGATATAAAGAATAGGAATGTAGAGGGCCGAGGCATACTTGCTGTGCTGATTAATTGGGAGCTCTGTTGTTTGGTTACTTGGAGACTGCTGGTTTACAGAATGGAAGTGCATTCCTCTTCCGCGAGTGTGTCGGTTCCATCCTCGATGGATAAAAAATTCAAGGAAGTGAAGCAGGAACTCATTTCACTGCAATCCCAGGTGAACGCAATGGATTATGAAGGTGGCCGGTGTCTGGATCATGTTAGTAAGGATTTGGTCTTTCTCAGGAAGAAAATTCAAAGGAAGGTCAAGCGAACAGAGCACTCACTCTCCAGGCAACTTGTTGAGCTAGAACTCAAGGTGGACAAGCTCGCCCTCAAATTTATCAAGCATGAAGAAAATGGTATGTCTTCTAGTTCGGAAGGTTAACTTTCGATTTCTCGTTTGGGTTCGTCGTCCGGCTCGTGTTTGGCTCCCCAAGTCCATGCAGGTTTATGTTTCTGTTTATAAGTTTATTAGGCATTTAGCTACCTTTGACTTTTAGTTAAAAACTCTGATTAGCTCGATTAGGCTACAAACTGTTGGATTGTCACTTCCATAAGGGCGTTTTTGGAAGGTTTATGTCTTTGTCGCTTCCTCAAGGGCACTCTGTTGGTTTTTGTCTTTGTCGCTTCCTTAAGGGCACCTCTAGCTACCTGGGACTCACTATAATTAGGTATCTAGTTACTGATTCTATGAAAGCATTTTGTAATCTGGTTCTGTTGGTGGTTACACCACCTCCCTATATATAATATATCCGCTTTTGTCTAAAAATATATATATTTTGAAAATATCGAATTTTAAAAAAGTTACAATTTGACAATTTTTGAGTCTAAGCTAGTTTATTTAGTAGTATATTTTGAACTTAATTTTGTTTTGAATAATCTAATTTTCTACATTCTTTTTCTTACAAACATAATTTTATAATTTTCTTTTAATCATCCATGTATGAAATTAAACCATTTTTTTTAAATTGCAAAAGTTCAATACTTGTTTATTTAACTATTCTATTTTTTTTTATAACAAAAGCAATTATGTTATTAAAAAGATCTCAGCAGAGAAACCGCTCATAGGGAAACAATTTACTACCAGCAATCGATAATCTCTGCTTCCTTCAGGCATTTAACCTTCAAATCTAGGGAGGAATATCCATGCTTACAACCGAGTTTACAATAAGTTCATTGAGACCTATAGCTATAGATTTATTGGCTGCCAGGTCCGCCAACACATTTAGGTCCCTAAGAATATGATAAAATTTAATACGCCTGAACATTTTGGCCTTGGACCTTATTCTATTAATCAACCTTGCATTTCGCTCATTTTTACCCCTACTTCCCCCATTCAACGCTTCAATGATTAACTTGGAATCTCCAAATACCATTACCTCGTCCACTCCTTTCTTCTATAGCAGCTTGAGACCTTGCCAGAGCCCATAAGCTTCGACCATATTGTTGGAGTCATATCCAATATTCCAGTAGTATTCTATCTCAATTTTCCCGCCAAGGTTAAAGACAACTCCTCCACCTCCTGCTCTTCTTGGGTTCCCTTTAGAGGCTCCGTCAAAAAACAATTTAAAAATCTTCCTTTCTCTTACCCAGTTCTCAAACTGAGATTTGTCCAGCCGAACCTCCCAATCTTCCAATTTTTTAACAGCAATGTTATTTACAGCATGAATATTAAGTTTTTGCATCCAATTTTTTTCACTGTCTGTCAATTCTTCTTTATTATTTGGAATCTTTGAAATACTTACTACCTCACCGAGTAAAGCATTAATTTTGACAACAGTCTTCCACGCTAGCTGGCTTTTGTTCTGAAAGACTCTATGGTTTCTTTCTATCCAAATGCACCAGCATACTAGTTTAGGAAGTTTCATCCAGCATGTTGTTAGTCCTTTTCTTTGAGCCAGCTCTCCTTGATACATTTTATTCCAATTGAGAAAATAGTCCTGGATTTTTTTCAAGCCATTGAATCCCGTCTTCCCCACACTCCATCACTTCTTTCCAGACTGAGATGAAATAAGGACAGCTTAGAAAAAGATGATTGATATTTTCAGATGCTTCAACATGGAGAGGACAACGGAATGGCCCCACGAACCCCCTTTTCTCCAAGTTTTCACTGGTTAACACTCTCCTATGCATCAACGTCTAGAGTAACATCTCAATTTTTGGCAACGTTATGCAATTCCACAAATAATTCCAGATTGCAGGATTTGAAGGCACATTATAATTCACTGCAAGACTTTGATATCCCTCAGACACCATGTAGCTGCCAATTTTCCTTCCCTAGCTGCGTCTGTCCTTCTTGAGTTTTGCCACCGGAGCTAGCCCAGCAAAATGAGTAAGAAGCAGTTTTTTTTCAGGCTCTAAATCTTCTGGACAGTCCGGCAAGGCCCAACCGGCCCATCGATTTGGGAATTCTGAGTCCCATTTGGATATATCCCAAATTATTTTGTAACCCAGCGCAATCAGCCAATTATGCAATTGAGGTAGATAAGGGGGAGGCTTCCCAAGGATCGCGTCCTGCCAGAGATTAATCAATTTCCCGTTGCCCGGAATCCAGTACAGCTTATCAATGAACTGAGGCAACGTTTTTTTACATAGATTAAATATAAAAGTTCCATTCTTTTTCACATTCTCCCCTTCCAGACATCTGAGCCTCGTTCCGGGAAAGTATTTATTTTTTAGCACACGACTACACCAGGAAGGCTTTGAGTCTATCAAGTTCCAGAGCAATTTGGCTCCCATGGCCTGGTTTTGAATTCTTAGATCTCTAATTTGTAGACCTCCCTCCGGTCTAGGCAGCTTGATTGTTTTCCAGCTAACCAAAGCAAACTTTTTTCCTCCTTCATTATTCCCACCTTCCCAAAGAAATGATCTCACCAGGCCTTCAATCTGATTTATGACTTTGATCGGAGCAAGAAGAAGGGAGCATTGACAGAGCAGGTAGCTATTCAGAACAACTTTTATTAACACTACCTTTCCAGCCATATTTAACCAGGCTGTCCCCCATCCCGAAATATTTTATTTTATTTTATCCACAATGGGATTCCAGGATGAACTTTTGGGTTTGAGTTTGAAGATAGGGACCCGTAGATAATTGAAGGAATCCCAGCTAAC
Source organism: Pseudotsuga menziesii (assembly GCA_001517045.1). Taxonomy (NCBI): domain Eukaryota; kingdom Viridiplantae; phylum Streptophyta; class Pinopsida; order Pinales; family Pinaceae; genus Pseudotsuga; species Pseudotsuga menziesii. Next base: position 155,387 of record LPNX010102488.1, on the reverse strand, counting down.
AACTCCATCCATGTTAAGAACCCGGGAGATAGCTAACATTTCCCTAGGATTTATATTCCATCCAAAGATCTGACTTTTCCTAAAATTGATTTTGCTTCCGGAGGCATGGAAATAACGATTCATTTCATTCTTGAATCGACGGGCTATAATCTGACTAGCTCCTCCAAGCAGGATAGTGTCATCAGTGAATTGCGCATGGTTGATATCTTTAGTCCCTCTAGCCATCCTAATGCCCGATAGATCTTGATCTTGCCTGGCATATTCCAGCTGAAAACTTAGGACCGAAGCCTGGATGGCATAAAGAAGAGGAGAGAGCGGGCATTCTTGCCTCGGACCTCTCGAAGCTTGAAAGAAGGGGGCAGCTCTTCCATTGATAAGCGGAGCTATCCACGGCTTGCTGATACAGGCCTTGACCCAAGAGACAAATTCAAGGGCGAATCCAAACCTTAGCATTACTTGTAAGAGGAATGAATGGCTGACTCTATCGAAAGCATTAGCTAAATCAAGTTTCACCACCATTCCTTTGTGTCCATTCTTCAGACTAGAGTGAATAGCCTCTTGTACTAATATGATATTATCCCAAATCTTCCTTCCTTTAATGAAACCGCCTTGGTTCTCCGGTATAATATAAGGCATATTATGTTTTAACCTAGTGGCCATAATCTTAGTAATTATTTTATATCCAATGTTGCACAGGGATATTGGCCGGAACCTGTCAAAGGATTTAACATCCTTCTTTTTGGGGACGAGAACCAGAAAGGCAGAATTCGTGCTACCACCTATTTTGCCACACCTCTGAGATTTGCTGACCATTTTGAGTAAATCATTTTTTATAATATCCCAGCATATTTTAATGAAATTGATGTTGTACCCATCTAGGCCAGGGGATTTATCTTCCTCCATACTATCGACTGCTTTCTTGATTTCTTCCAGCGTGACTATCTCTTTCAGATTTTCATTATCTTTATTATTTACAGTTCTTGGAATGAGATTCAGTAGCTCGACGTCGTTAGATATTGGTTGGTCTATGAACAAATCACTGAAGTGCCTGGCTGCTTCAGATTTGATATCTTCGAAATTGTTGATAACCTTGTCGTGAGTCTGGATCTCAAGCACACAATTATGATTTTTCCTAGCCTCGGTCTATTTGTGGAAGAAACCGGTGTTCCTGTCACCATCATTAAGCCACTTGCATCTAGATTTTTGTCTCCACCACTCAAATTCTTGGTTGCATGCAACATGAAGGTCCGATTGTAGCTTACTCTCCTTTTGGATGTCATCGTGATTCACATTTCTGTCCTCCATGCCGGCCTGATGGATCTCCAACGCTAGGGTAGCTTACGATTTGTTGTAATTTGGGTTAGGGATCGATTTAGCCCAACTCTTAAGAGCTTTCTTGAGCCGTCTCAATTTCTCCTCCCAAATGTAGAAGGGAGACCCTGTAATCGGATGAGACCAAGATTCAGCCACGATCTTTAAAAACTCAGCATGCTTGGCCCACATAGGATTAAATCTGAACAGGATGGGGCCCAAATTCTTTTCATTCACCATCTCAAGGAGGATAGGCTTGTGATCTGATCCTCCAAATGACAGAATTTTAGAAGACAAATTTAGGCCCAGCAGGAAAAAAGTGTCCTGGACCAGGAATCAATCGAGTCTGGCAGCAATATGCCCAGGACCGATCCTCCTATTATTCCATGTATATTTTCCAGATGTGGGCTTAACATCCATGAGATCCCAGTCCAAAATGGTCTCATCAACAATTTCTCTGATGGGATCTCTGACCAGTGAGCCCCCTCTTTTTTCATCTTGGCTGAGGATGACATTCAGATCCCCTGCCAGAATTACATTTCCTTGCAAGTTACTCCTTTCCTCACGGAGGAGGTTCCAGCAGATTTTTTTTCAGCATAAGAATTAGGTGCATAAATATTGAAGATTCTTACCAGAGTGTTATTGTCTTTTTGCCTCAGTAGGGTGAGGATCCAATAAGGGCTATTCTTGATGTCAACAGCCTCAAATTTCCTGGCATCCTAAAGTGTTCCAATGCCTCCGAAGGCTCTCCTTGAGCTTATGGCAGCGCTGCCCCTTTTTTCCAAAAGTTTTTACTTACATGGAGGAATGCAGCTTCCTCCATCTTGGTTTCCTGGATCAGAAAGATGCCCGGTTGATGTAGAGAGATTAGATCTAACATAACTTCTTCCTTGATTTTTCTACCGAGACCTATGCAGTTCCAGGATAGTACCTTCATTACTTACTTTTGGAGGCCATAGGCATCCATTTCAGGGCATGCCCATGCTGGCGGGTGTTTCTTGTGTTTTTTAGCAGCTTTTCCAAGGTTAACTGGGAACCTTGCAGCTTATCCTTGTAGGTGGATTGTTCTCTTACTTCTTTCTTGGATTTCCTTCCTTTGGTTTTAGTCATTCTTGGAGTAGTCAATTCTATTTTCCCTTCCTCCTCCTCTTCTTCTTTCGATTCAAATTCTTCCTCAGATTTCCCCAGTCTTTCTCCTTCTTTTGTCATTGTTGTTCCTTCATCTTGCTCTTTCACTTGATCTGAAAGGACTGCTTCAGAATCCTTACTGCCTTCGTTACTAGATTTCTCTTCTGCTTCATTGGAGTCATCCCTTACTTCAATAGTTTCTTTGATCTTTGAGGTTGCTTGAGTTCTTTCTAGTGTGCTAGCTCTTGCTTCTTTATTCCCCTCACCCTTCTCTGGAGCCACTCCGGTTTGATTTTTAGACTTAGATCTATTCACCCTATGCCATCCTTCCACCTTATCTTGTGGGATCTCAGTTTTTTTAGGGCAATTACGAATGAAATGCCCATATTCATGGCATCCTCTGCACTTGAAGGGGAGCTGTTCATAGTCAAGCTTTTGGAAATGGGACCATTTCCCCATAGTTAGTTTGATAGCTTCTGGCAATCCAGCTTCGAGATCGACCTCAACGCAGATTCGGGCACAAGAGTATTGGTCCTTTGGGCTAGCAATGTCAATGTATTTCTCCAGGGCGTTCCCTATAGCATGGAGAGATTTGGGATTCCAACAATGCATAGGGAGGTTTGGAATTCTGACCCAGATTGGCACAACTTTGGGGGTGTCGGCTTAAGGGTCGAAGTCCAAAGTCCACCCGTTAAGATAGAGACCTTGCGGCCCCATGAAATAGGGCCCGTTCCTGAAAATTAATTCTTTGTCTTCCTTGGATTCGAAGTCGAACAGAAAATAACCCCTTCCGACAGAGTAGGACGCAACATTTTTGGAGATTAGAGGGCTCCAGTTTCTTTGGACCCAACTATCAATAGTTTTTGGCAAGGGCCAAAGCCCTGTGAATTGCCCTATCAGTGCTCGATCTGCCAGGGAGAGGGCAATCCGAATCATTTTTTCCGTGGGGAGGGCAACTTCTGGCACATCTTCTATTCTTTTAACAAACTTCGGGGGTTCTTCTCTGTTAGATCTCTTGTTTTGAGTGGCGATTAACCGGTCGAAGGCGTCCGAGCGAAGGTCAGGCGACAAGTCACCGCCCACCTCAGTCACCATCGGTCTACTCCTCTAGAGATCCGATCCAACCACTCAGTACATGAGGCCAGGTGAGAACAGAGGCCTTGGGTTCAACAATCGATCCCTTCAATTCAGAAGCCTGATTTGGATAGCACCGGCCCAGCCAGAGGCTGCCTGCCGAACCAGACCAACTCCTTGGAAGATCCTTCGTGAGACTCTCGCCTTCAGCCTCGTGTGCAGACTTCGATCTTGACCTCAGCCTCGCATGCAACACTCAACTCCCGTTTATTTAACTATTCTATTACAAGCTAATAATATTACATTAAATTTTAAGTTTTTTTTTAATTGAAAAATAAAAATAAAAATATTTATTTATATTTTAATTTGAAAGAATGACATTAAACATATTCAATGTTATAAAAGAAATTAAAAATACAAAATACAAAATATATTTAATTTTTTAAAATATTAAAATTTTATAAATATCAAAAATATAAATTTGAAAAATATATCTATTTTTCAAAATTTGACCATTTTAAAAATTAACAGTATATTTATGAGCATATGCAAGTTTAGTAATATATTTTGAAAAAGTTACAATTTTGACAATTTTTGAGCCTAAGCTAGTTTATTTAGTAGTATATTTTGAACTTAATTTTGTTTTGAATAATCTAATTTTCCACATTCTTTTTCTTAGAAATCGAAGTGAAACCAGCAAAGTAATTGGCCTTTATTCCAAATTTATTTAGAAAAATAAATTTGGTTAGCTGCAAAAATTTTCGTGAGGAGCATATTGAGAGTAAAAATAAATTTGGTTAATTGCAAATTTTTTTGTGAGGAGCATATTAACTGTAATTTTCAAGTGCTTCCGTGAGTTTTTAAAGGTTGATCGCGGTCACGACTTTTATAAAGAACTTACTGCTATGGAACGCAGTCAACGCTCATCGTTGTGGGTATTATAATTTAATTTAATTTTTTATTAAATTAATAATGACAACGGGCAGCTTGGGATAGGCTCCCGACAGACGACGAAGTCTCGAGAGCCGTCGTCCCCTTAAAAAAAGCTTTCGGCTTAATAATAACTAACATACTTCCAAAGAGGGGGAAATGAAACACTGAAGAGAATTTAGATATGTTGCAAAAATGAGAGAAAGTTGTGTGTGTAGATAATATAAGTTTATGGTACCACTCAATAAATCCCTTGGCTAACTCTTTCCAGGGGTGATCCTTCATCTATCAACACAACTCATAAGGATTGTTTTGGAAGGGTGGGTCTTCGATTAACTTGGCCAATAAGGTCCTATACAACTCTATGTTGCACTTTCCTAAGACACAAATATTTGTTCTTGTTGAGCCAACCAATAAGTATGGATCATGACATACACCCATAAATATATTTCTTATTCACTATCTTGTTCAAATTACTTAGTGAACTAATAAAAAAGATAATATATTCATTCACACAAACATTAGCATGTTTATATTGACAACTAAGCAACTTCAAATTCCCATTAAGTTTGTGACAATGTGTTACAAGGTATGGACAACTTGAAGTTGAGAAAAATATCCAAGTAAGTAACTATTCAAGTATTCACAATTTCATACGCTATGTTTATAACAACAAGAGTCAATGCACTATGTTGCGTAATGCATATCATATGATTGAAATTTATGCCTATGTAACTAGGTCACAACACCACATTTGTCTGACAAAGAATACTAGTGTGTTTATACCACAACATTACTTCCCAAGTTTAATTTGTGCCAAATATTCGCCACTGTAATGTGCATCGAGCACCAATACCTTTATACTAACATGCATATCAAAGACAACAACCAAATCCACAAGTGAGCGAGTGAGTGCTTAAACAAATGCTTAATGAATCTCTCTCATCAATTCGATCAATCAATTATGATTTATCAAACTCTCAATTGTTTCATTATCACCACTGGACCAAAGAAATCCTTTGTAGAACATAGCTCACCACTAGACCAAAGAAATCCTTTTTAAACCATAGCTTAAAATGAGTTTTTATTTAGACAAGACCTTAAAGTGTTGATTAGGACATTCTTGGTCAAGTCAATCAAAGACCCACCCTTTCAAAAGGATCTTATGAGTTTTGTTGATAGATGAAGGATTAACCATGAAAAGAGTTAGCCAAAAAAATTTATTCGGTGGTAAGTTAATTCCCTCTCCACATTATACTGGCCATCCTTATCTTGATTGTTGATTCCATCCATCCAACGAGCAAAGAGCACAGTCCTCCAACTCTCACATCAAAAAAAAGAGGTCACTCTTGTTCAAGGCAAAACACAACAATCCATAAAATGTTGTCCCTGGTTGATTGTACCTTGATGGGTAAACTTATCTTTTTGGGTATTGAAATTATCCCAAGGTAGTCGGTAAACGATTTCCCAGGACTCGGGATGTAAGGTGTAATTCCTATCTGTCAAAACCCCAAATTTTCACAAAAAAATAAAATTTTGAATTAACATAAAATGTTGAAACTGCGGTTTACTAATAGCTAATTTTCACAAAAAAATAAAATTTTGAATTAACATAAAATGTTGAAACTGCGGTTTACTAATAGCTAAAGGTTAGCAATGAAAGAAATAGTTAATAGATTAGTTTTACATAATCTCAATTATGTTATTTCAGCAGTTTCCTTTTTGAAACAAGATTAAGTTTAACTTGCGCATTATTTCTACATTCAGTTTACTGATGAATTTTATTTATGACAAGTAGGTGGAATCTGTTTGAAATCCTGGGCTTACTTAGCATTTATGCTAACGCAAAAAGCTTACTTGTTCTTACAGGCTTTACAGGTATGATTGAACGCATAACGCTTTAAAATTTCATAAAGTAACCAACAGTATTTCTTTTTGCAAATACGAGCTTAGTAAATAAGTTGTTATATTTCAAGCTACTTCCGTGAGGTAAAACAAGTAGTTTTGTTTCCTTCAGTTATTCTTGTAAACGAAATACACGTAAATGAGTTTCTTTCTTTAATGTAAGTAGCGACAGTAAAAATACTTTCTTTGGTTCACAACTTGTGATCTTAGTTGTAAGTTACTTCTACTTTAGAGTGCATAACCTGTAATGCTATAATGATTGTTCTATCAGTATTTATACATTATCAACTTATAATATTAGTATAACCAACTGCTCGATATTTATCTTCTGCAATGAAGATTACTTCCTGTAAAGTTCTGAACATTACATTGAAACATATGGTTCTAAGGACTTAGACTCTAGTAGGATTATTCCAATTCAGTTTCTTATTTTTCTATAATACTTCTCTTGAATTGAGTTACTATCCACAAACAGTTTACTGAGGTTGATGCTTTCGAGAAAGATTGACTTACTACTCCATGCTAAGTACCAGATATTCCTAAACCATTTTACCAACCAAAAGCATGGTGAAAATATTAGTACATGCCATGTTTGAGAAAAATAACCAAAAGCTATTAAAATTTCGTTGACCTGAGCTATGTAAACGAATTTATAGAAGTGTTTTCATATTACACTTAGCCAAATTCCCAATTTTGCCACCAACTGATTTATTGGTTTCTATGAGACTCACAAACATGCATAAACTATCTTGTTTATTAGATATACACGTTTAAAATTAATTCAAAGTTATAAACAAGTAAAATTAATAGAGTTCATGATTCTACTAATACTATGTTGTCCAAAATTATAATGTCACAACATAAATGTTGATAGGAACGAGATTAGCCATGCATAGACTATATATAATACTATAGTTTGCTAGGTGATTAAAAAGCCTTTTACTTGGTATCTCCCAAAGTAACATATGATTTCTACACAAAACAAGGTCAACGATAAGAATAAGGCTTACCAATATCCATAATGAAATATCGATGCTATGATGAAATGGATATATGGTTAACGATGATCGAATGCTTTCATGCATGAATTATTTTGAGCAAAACTAATGTTAAAAAGGTTGTATCGGTTGCTAAGTCAACGTATAGCTTAACATGGATAAACATGGTAATCATAATGTTCACGTTATAATATTGACATTGTAAAAGATTGAGGCATTAAAACCACTCCATTGATTGGTTTATGGGTAAGGTTTTTGTGTTATAAAACATAGATATACAATCATCATAGTTCCGAACTACATGATCACTATATCTTAAACTTGTCAACGATCCGAGGGTTCATAGTTCTATGCCCAAGCAACAATATGTCGACACCTATTATATGATCGTGGAACTTTATAAATGTTTGAACAAATATAGTTCTTGCATGATTGTTCACAGATTATATATAAATCATTGTAAATTATTGCATGCAGGTGACTATTGCGACGACCCACTGCATGGTTAAAAATTTAAGTGACCACGTGGTCTTCTCCTGGCCAAGTGTTGAAAGTATAAAATTCGTTGTAACCCTACTCTTTGTTATTTACCTCTGTGGTTCTCGGGCCTTTGGGCCGCTCTGCAACTGTTTCCATGGCGGCCATGTTACCCTACTGTTTGTTAGATAAGCTCCGAGTCCTGGTTTAAATCGTTTCAGTTTACCTTCTTCGTTCTCAGACTCTTGTTGTGCACTGTGAGTTTTACCTCTACATGGGTTTGTAGAGAGTCGTGGCATAAGGCTTACGGCCTGGCCTGTGAGTGGCTTCTTGCTCGTTCCTCCGTGGCTTGCCTGCAGAGATAGTTTAAAAAGTTTGCTTGTTGCTGCTGGCAGTGGCTTGTGCATGCTTCTCCATCGTCGCTATCTTTACGAGTATGAAGGTCTGGCTTCTTGTGACGCTGGTGGCGGTGCTACTATTTCTTTGTGGCTATATAACTTTCATTTCCAGGTAACGAAATTGCTTTAAATTTTTTAAAACTAAACCTTAATTCAGTATACAGTTATGTAAGCACATTTTAATTATCGTTGGTTTTTCCTCCTTGCAGGTGACAGTTCGCACCTCTCTTGGAAGCTAGTACTTTCGAGTAAAGGCCGACACTCTGGCTACGTGTAAGCCTTGGTTAACAAATGGCATTCCCTGCTTGTGCAGTCCCTAAGGGACAATTCCAGTTGAAAGGTTACGGCCTGGGTGTTACCCTTCTTGGGTTACTGTTCTTCAGATTTCTACTTTAGTTTTTGTTAAACCCTTGCTTCCAGCAGGGTACTCCGGCTCAAGCCGTGACTTGTAAATGTTTGTTTACTCGTATTTTTTGTACAAAGTTATGTTAATAGTTCTTGCGGCCTGTCGAGCCATACACTCTCAGTTATAAGGCATATAGATTATCTCTTTTGAGCTCGAACTCAGTTAATTTTTAAGCTCTTAATGTAATTTTGTAAACTAGGGTTTTTACCCTTATTCGCCTGTGTAATAGAAATCTTTTTGTTGTCTAATATTTATCTTGCATTAATGGTATTATTATAACTTAACCTATTATTCCATCCTATTATAATTATTTATTTACAAGCTCAGATATTCGAGCTAGGGTTTTCGGTAGGTGACCTGTGTATAAAATAATTTCTTTATTTTATTCTTTAAGTTTTAGTTCAATAATTAATTTTAATTTAATTATTGTTAGAGGTATATAGTGTTATATCACCATAGTTATTTTTCCACTAACCTTAGAGGACTGTAATAATCTACAATAGTTTTGTTGTTTAAATAATAATTAATCCAAAAACTTGGATTATTATTTAAATGGTTGTTATTTATAAATATTATTGTTATTAGGGTTTCGACCCTGTACTTTCTTTTTATAAGTAATTTTTGTTCAAAATATTTAAATTAATTAGTTCTTTTATAAATAACATTTATTAAATGTTATTTACCATTGTATTCTAGTTGTTTTTATTAAATAAAAAAATAGACAGGTTTATTATTGTTCTTTGTTACAATATTCTACATTGCTGTATTTAATTTGTTTATAGAAAATAATTATGCTAGTATTACCCTACTTGAAGTATGAACATTTGTAGATATAGTTAGTTATTATGAACAGTAAAATAAACTATGTGAAACAAACTTTATTCTTTCATTTGCAGAATAAAATCAATGCTTTATCTAAGTTATTTATTTTGCCTCTGTTACAGGTTAATAGTATAATTTACAAAATAAAGTACTGCGTAAAAGTAATAACTTATTACTTGAATAACTTGTTAATATAATAACCTGCTATCTGTAAAGTATTTGGCTATTTCTTTTCTAGCATTCTTAAAACAACAATCTAACTAAACAATAAACTTAGCTAACATGATATTGTTCTTCTCTGATAACAACTACATACAGAAATAGATTACTGCATAATACCTCAGTTCATTTCAGGTTTCTAACATATCTATATTTTTTTAATTACACTGCCTGTGCTAGAGTACGGTCTGGTGCACTCTAGATGTGGAAAAACACAGGTTAGAATTATTTTTCATCAATTTCAGAATCAGTTTTTCAATAAACTAAAAGATTACTAACACTATCAAATCACAACTAAACATTTAACATTCAATAATTAGTCTGGCTCACATTTAAACATTTAACACAGTGAAATTAAAAGACTGTAGAACCTTATTAAGCTGGACAACAACAGTGTTGGGAGGCCATTCCTCCCTACCAACTCTTGGAGAGCGCTCAAACAACGTCTCCTTAGGATCCTCGAGCCTGTTCCTGGTCTCCTTGGCTGAGAACTGGTGGATCAAGCGAACAAAATACCAGTCCAATGACTCAGTGATAACTCTACACTCAGCAGTAAGATCCTTCAGCTGAAAAGCTGCACTAGATCACTTTCTGCAGTTAACCCCTCAAACACCTTCCACAAATTCCCTTGCCATTGAAATCCCTTGAAGTTCATTCACCTGAATGATCTCCTTCCTGGAATGAGCAGCCCCAGCTCTCTTCAATTGACATTTTTATCAAGATTGCCTAGGTGTTTTGGGTTAGTTGTCATTAATTGAGCCACCTACTCTGATCCCACTTTATTGGGGGATCATGACCCCAAATGTAGGGAGGTTGCAACCTGCAACAGTTGGAAATGTTTGAGGATGCTGCCACTTGTCTATTTGCTTTCCACCCAGTCTCCTCCACCAACTTGACCAGTAAACACTCTTTTAACAACTCTCCTAAGCTGTTGTCTCCACTTTTATTTATTTATAATTAAAATATTCAGAATTACATTCAATATCCTTGACTCTGCTGAGTCATCAATTACAACTTAGCATAAAATTTAACATATTGTCTTGAAATAAAATCAAATATGATAATATTATTTTTGCAAAATTGGGGCATGTGACATACACACCCCCTTAGTATATAACATCGTCCTCGATGTTATTTATTCTTCATCCTCAGAATTCCCCTAGAACAGAATTGGATATGAATCTCGCATATTACTTTCCAATTCCTAGGTGGCTTCCTCTGGACTAAGGTGCTTCCATTGCACATTCACCTGTCCAATGGTGCGGTTCCGAAGTGTGATCTCCCTCCGCCCAAGGATACAGTCCGGTTCCACTAGAAAATCTCCTTTTGGTTCCAGCTGTACATCATTCCCAGTTAACAACATCAGTAGCATCATGAACATATTTCTTTAATACGGAAATGTGAAAAACATTATGTACTCTTAAATTTGGTGGTAATGCTAATTGATAAGCTACTTGTCCAATCCTAGACAAAATTTCAATTGGACCACAGTAATGAGGTGCCAATTTTGCACAACTCCCCAATCTTAGAGAGTTCTTTTTGGGCCTTACCTTGATGAACACATGTTCACCCACCTGAAACTCCTTTGGAGTTCTTTTTAAGTCTGCTTGACTTTTCTGCCGATCCTGTGCAACTTTCAGATTACCTTGCACCTGTTTTACAATTTCTTCCATTTCTTTTAACAGTTCATGATCTAATACCAATCTATCCACTGGATTACTCCAAGAGATAAGAGTATTACATTTTCTTCCATATAAAATTTCAAAAGGACTAAATCTGGCTGATGTCTGATAATTATTATTATAAGCAAATTCTACCAGATGTAAATAATCCTCCCATTTACCTGGCTGGTCTTTCACATACATTCTTAGTAGATATTCCAGTACTTGATTTACCCTTTCAGTTTGTCCATCTGTTTGTGAATGGAATGAAGTACTAAAATTTAATGTAGTGTTTAACCCTTTAAACAAAGACTTCCAAAAGTTTCCTGTAAATTTAGAATCTCTATATGAGATTATGGCTTTTGGTACTCCATGCAATCGGAAAATCTATTTTAGAAAAATATCAGCTATGTTTGCAGCTTTATAAGTAGTCTTAACAGGTATAAAGTGAGCTGATTTGCTTAACTTATCAACTACTACCATGATAGAATCATTCTGATTTTGATTTTTAGGCAGCCCAATAATAAAATCTAGACTAATTATCTCCCATTTCCAGCTAGGGATGGGTAATGGCTGAAGTAATCCAGCTGGGTGTTGATGTTCAGTTTTCACCTGCTGACATTCAAAACACTTAGCAATATATTCTGCTACTTTAGTCTTCATATTTGGCCAAAAATACTCTTTTCTTAACATAGTTATAGTCTTTTGATAACCTGGATGACCTTAGTATGGAGTTTTATGAATTTCATCCAGAATTAACAGCTTAATTTTAGGTACGTTAGGTACATACATTCTGTCTTTATACAGTAAAAATTCTTTTGCGTTTAAACTATAACCTTTACTTAAGCTTTCTGTTGGATTTTCTTTAGTTTTTGTTTGTAAACTTTGGTAAATTTCATCTTTTTCTATTCCCTTTTTAAGTTGTTCATCCAAATTTGTAGCATAAGTGCTGATAGCTGCTGCGAAATTCAACCTTGCATTCCTACTCAATGCATCAACAACTTTATTTTCTTTACCTTTTATGTGTTGAATTTCAAAATCATACTCGCTTACGAAAGCTAACCACCTAGCTTGTCTGGCATTTAGATTAAGCTGATCTAACAGATACTTCAATCTTTTATTATCAGTCATTAAAACAAATTTTCTGCCAATTAGGTGATGTTGCCACATCTTTAAGGCATGTATAACAGCTGTTAATTCCAGATCATATGTTGCATAATTATTTTCATAAACTTTTAACTTTCTAGACTCATAGGCAATAACATGCCCTTCTTGAGTTAGAACACCGCCTAAGCAATCATTACAGGCATCAGTGCACAGTACAAATTCTTTATTAGAATCAACTATTCTTAAAATAGGTGCGCTGGTTAATAAATTTTTTACTTTTTAAAGATTTCTTCACATTTCCGATTCCAGTTGAACTTCTTTCCCTTCTTCTGCAAGGAAGTTATCGGATTTGCAATCCTCGAAAAACCTTCAATGAACCTCTGGTAGTAACCGATAATGCCCATGAAAGATTGAACATTCGTCACATCCTTAGGAACCGGCCAATCTTCGATTGCCCTTATCTTTTCAGGATCTATTGAAATCCCTTCCTTGGTCACCACATGACCTAAGTACTGAATCTTATCCTTGAAGAAATCACATTTACTAAACTTTGCGAAGAGTTGATGATCTCGCAACTCTTGCAAAACAATTTTTAGGTGTTCTTTGTGTTCTTCTTCAGTTTTTGAATAGATTAAAATGTCGTCGATAAACACGACCACAAACTTATCTAAATACTTATGCATAATGTTGTTCATTAAACACATAAAAATAGTTGGGGCATTGGTAAGCCCAAATGGCATGACGACAAATTCGTAATGACCATATCTAGTTCTAAAAGCTGTCTTAAAGATGTCTTCATCTTTAATCTTGACTTGATGATATCCCGACCTTAAATCTATTTTTGAAAACACTGTGGTTCCACGTAGTTGATCAAATAGATCATCAATGTGGGGCAACAGATATCGATTTTTAATGGTCATCTTATTTAACTGACGATAATCTATGCAAAGTCGCATGGTTCCGTCCTTTTTCTTAACAAAGATGACAGGTTCCCCCCAGGAAGACACACTTGGTCGAATATACTTTTTATCAATTAGTTCTTTTAATTTAGATTTTAATTCATTAAGCTCAACTATGTTCATTCGATAAAGGGCTTTTGAGCTAGGTACTACACCAGGTACCAGCTTAATGGTGAAATCCAATTCCCTTTTCGGAGGTAATCCCGAAATTTCTGCCCGGAATACATCAGCATACTCTCTTAAGATTGGTATGTCTTCCACTTTTAACTTATTTGTTTTAATTAGACTCTCTTCATTAGTTATTGTTACCGCATAAGCTTTACATCCCTTCCTAACAACTCTCTTAAGCTGTAGGGCATAAATCTGCCTTATGGTAGTTTTTCTAGGGATTCCTTTTACACTTACTGGTTTTCCGTCACTGTTTAAACATGTGAAGGTTTTATCATAACAATTTAGAATTACTCTATGTTGTTCTAACTAGTCCATACCAATCAGCAAATCAGAAGAACCAAGAGGCAATACATTAAGCTTGACAACAGTTTCAAAATGATCCATAACTACTGCACATTCTTTTACAAAGCAAGTTACCTTTCTTTTAGCACCAGTGGCTAACTGAACTAACCAATAATTCTCAAAATTTTCAACAGATAACTTACATTTTTCTACCATTTTAGGTGCAATATAACTGAGACTAGCTCCTGGATCAATCAAAATAGTTACATGGGTCTGATTTATCATACCTTCTACTTCCACCATGGAAGTCTGATATTCTTCTTATCGATTCTCCAAGGCTGCGTTGATTCTGGGCATGGTCCTCGCTAGTTCCCCAAAGGTCATCTCCTCATGTATGGTATGAATATTGCTAACAGTCTTCTTCTGATTAGGACAGACTGAAGCATAGTGTGGGCCATTACACTCCCAGCACTTGATAGGCTCTTTGCGCTCAAAGTTCTTGGTAAAATTTCCATGATTATTAGAAAATTCCTTACCTTTAGGATTATTTTGATTGTTGGGTGTATTGTTCTTATTTCCTTGGAAGTTCTTGTTATTAGGATAATTTTTGGCCTTATTGTTCTTAAAATTTCTGTTGGGCACAAAATCCTTCTTCTTTTGTTCATACTGGTTATTATTTTTCTTGGCTTTCAAGTTGGCCAAGCTTTCCTTCTTTCGATTCTGTTCAAAACAAAAGTTAGCTTTCCTCATAGCTTCTTCTAAAGTCTTTGGATTGTCATATTCAATCTTATCCTTAATATGATAAGGTAGACAGTTGAGGAATCGCTGTACCTTTGGTTTCTCATCTACAAGGTATGGTACATACCTAAGTAGACTTAAGAACTTGCTGTTCAGATACTTCACTGTCATTGATCCTAACTTCAGCTCATAAAATTCTTTTGCTCTTTCCTCATAATATTGCTCAGACAAAAATTTCTTTTTAAAATACCTCTTAAAGGTACTCCAGTTTACATTTTTCTCTTTTATTCCCTTAACTCTTTTCAAGTCCTGCCACCAAATGTCAGCCTTTCCTGAGAGGTTATAAATAGCCATTCTAGTCTTTAACTGGTTAGAATAGTTATATATTTGGAAGTATTTCTTCATCCCAGATAACCAGGATTCAGCTTCCTCCCCCTTCTCAATCTCTCCATTGAAGGTTGGTGGTTTTATCTTTTTGAATTCTCCAGAAATCTCCTCATAAGGTTTGTATTTTCTCTTTTTAGTGTACTGATTATCATCACTACTATCACTAGTAGAATGGTAATTTCGTTGTTCACCAAACACCTCAGAAGATGAACTACTTTTAGTTTTAGTATGTTTCATCTTTCTAGATTTACGTTGATGACTTGTATCTTCTGATTCTGTTCTTCTACACCTATCCTCAGTTTGAAACTTTTCAGTTAGGATCTGATTCAGCTCTTCTTGAGCCCTCAGAACCCTTTCATTTTCTCGCTTTACAGACTCCATTTCAGATTTTAGGTCTTTTACAGTTTGTAACAATTCTGAGGAATTGGTAGTTAAATCCTTTGGTATAGGATCTCTTGGTAAATTTCCTGGTTCAGTAACTGCAGATTCCTCCTCTGCATATTCTTCCAGCCTTTCCATGCCTGTCTGTTAAACTTCATAAAACAATTCTCCGTTGAATAACATTTAAAAGAAAATACGTCAACATAATAATTCAGTTTACTGTTTCCTAAAAGCTAGTTGGGCTTCATCAAGGCCTAGTGTTTGAACCTTGTGCTCTGATACCACATGTCAAAACCCCAAAATTTCACAAAAAATTAAAATTTTGAATTAACATAAAATGCTGAAACTGCGGTTTACTAACAACTAAAGGTTAGCAATGAAATAAATAGTTAATAGAATAGTTTTACATAATCTCAATTATGTTATTTCAACAGTTTCCTTTTTGAAACAAGATTAAGTTTAACTTGCACATTATTTCTACATTTAGTTTACTGATGAATTTTATTTATCACAAGTAGGTGGAATCTGTTTGAAATCCTGGGCTTCCTTAGCATTTATGCTAACGCAAAAAGCTTACTTGTTCTTACAGGTTTTACAAGTATGATTGAACGCATAACGCTCTAAAATTTCATAAAGTAACTAGCAGTATTTCTTTTTGCAAATACGAGCTTAGTAAATAAGATGTTATATTTCAAGCTACTTCCGTGAGGTAAAACAAGTAGTTTTGTTTCCTTCAGTTATTCTTGTAAACGAAATACATGTAAATGAGTTTCTTTCTTTAATGTAAGTAGCGACAGTAAAAATACTTTCTTTGGTTCACAACTTGTGATCTTAGTTGTAAGTTACTTCTATTTTAGAGTGCATAACCTGTAATGCTATAATGATTATTCTATCAGTATTTATACACTATCAACTTATAGTATTAGTATAACCACCTGCTCAATATTTATCTTCTGTAATGAAGATTACTGCCTGTAAAGTTCTGAACATTACATTGAAACATATGGTTCTAAGGACTTAGACTCTAGTCGGATTATTCCAATTCAGTTTCTTATTTTTCTATAATACTTCTCTTGAATTGTGTTACTATCCATAAAGAATTTACTGAGGTTGATGCTTTCGAGAAAGATTGACTTACTACTCCATGCTAAGCACCAGATATTCCTAAACCATTTTACTGACCAAAAGCATGGTGAAAATATTAGCACATGCCATGTTTGAGAAAAATAACAAAAAACTATTAAAATTTTGTTGACCTGAGCTATGTAAAAGAATTTATAGAAGTGTTTTCATATTACACTTAGCCAAATTCCTAGTTTTGCCACCAACTGATTTATTGGTTTCTATGAGACTCACAAACATGCATAAACTATCTTGTTTATTAGATATACAAGTTTAAAATTAATTCAAAGTTATAAACAAGTAAAATTAATAGAGTTCATGATTCTACTAATACTATGTTGTGCAAATTTATAATGTCACAACATAAATGTTGATAGGAATGAGATTAGCCATGCATAGACTATATAGAATACTATAGTTTGCTAGGTGATTAAAAAGCCTTTTACTTGGTATCTCCAAAGTAACATATGATTTCTACACAAAACAAGGTCAACGATAAGAACAAGGCTTACCAATATCCATAATGAAATATCGATGCTATGATGAAATGGATATATGGTTAACGATGATTGAATGCTTTCATGCATGAATTATTTTGAGCAAAACTAATGTTAAAAAGGTTGTATCGGTTGCTAAGTCAATGTAGAGCTTAACATGGATAAACATGGTAATCATAATGTTCACGTTATAATATTGACATTGTAAAAGATTGAGGCATTAAAACCACTCCATTGTAATCATAATGTTCTCAGACTCTTGTTGTGCACTGTGAGTTTTACCTGGGCATGGGTTTGTAGAGAGTCGTGGCATAAGCTTTACGGCCTGGCCTGTGAGTGGCTTCTTGCTCGTTCCTCCATGGCCTGCCTGCAGAGTTAGTTTAAAAAGTTTGCTTGTTGCTGTTGGCAGTGGCTTGTGCATGTCTCTCCATCGTCTCTGTCTTTGCGAGTATGAAGGTTTGGCTTCCTGTGACGCTGGTGGCGGTGCTACTGTTTCGTTGTGGCTATATAACTTTCACTTCCAGGTAATGAAATTGCTTTAAATTTTTTAAAACTAAACCTTAATTCAGTATACAGTTATGTAAGCACATTTTAATTATCGTTGGTTTTTCCTCCTTGCAGGTGACAGTTCGCACCTCTCTTGGCAGCTAGTACTTTCGAGTAAAGGTCAACACTCTGGCTATGGGTAAGCCCTAGTTAACAAATGGAATTCCCTGCTTGTGCAGTCCTTAAGGGACAGTTTCCAGTTGAAAGGTTACGGCCTGGTTGTTACTCTTCTTGGGTTACTGTTCTTTAGATTTCTAGTTTAGTTTTTGTTAAACCCTTGCTTCTAGCAAGGTACTCCGGCTCAAGCCGTGACTTGTAAATGTTTGTTTACTTGTCTTTTTTGTACGAAGTTATGTTAATAGTTCTTGCGGCCTGTCAAGCCATACACTCTTAGTTATAAGGCATAGAGATTATCGCTTTTGAGCTCGAACTCAGTCAATTTTTAAGCTCTTAATGTAATTTTGTAAACTAGGGTTTTTACCCTTATTCGCCTGTGTAATATAAATCTTTTTGCTGTCTAATATTTATCTTGCATTAATGGTATTATTATAACTTAACCTGTTATTCCATCCTATTATAATTATTTATTTACAAGCTCAGATATTTGAGCTAGGGTTTCCGGTAGGTGACCTGTGTATAAAATAATTTCTTTATTTTATTCTTTAAGTTTTAGTTCAATAATTAATTTTAATTTAATTATTGTTACAGGTATATAGTGTTATATCACCATAGTTATTTTTCCACTAACCTTAGAGGACTGTAATAATCTACAATAGTTTTGTTGTTTAAATAATAATTAATCCAGAAACTTGGATTATTATTTAAATGGTTGTTATTTATAAATATTATTGTTATTAGGGTTTCAATCCTGTACTTTCTTTTTATAAGTAAATTTTGTTCAAAATATTTAAATGAGTTAGTTCTTTTATAAATAACATTTATTAAATGTTATTTACCATTGTATTCTAGTTGTTTTTATTAAATAAAAAAATAGATAGGTTTATTATTGTTCTTTGTTACAATATTCTACATTGCTGTATTTAATTTGTTTATAGAAAATAATTATGCTAGTATTACCCTACTTGAAGTATGAACATTTGTAGATATAGTTAGTTATTATGAATAGTAAAATAAACTATGTGAAACAAACTTTATTCTTTCCTTTGCAGAATAAAATGAATGCTTTATCTAAGTTATTTCTTTTGCCTATGTTACAGGTTAATAGTATAATTTACAAAATAAAGTAGTGCATAAAAGTAATAACTTATTTACTTGAATAACTTGTTAATATAATAACCTGTTATCTGTAAAGTATTTGGCTATTTCTTTTCTAGCATTCTTACAACAACAATCTAACTAAACAATAAACTTAGCTAACATGATATTGTTCTTCGCTGATAACAACTACATACAGAAATAGATTACTGCATAATACCTCAGTTCATTTCAGGTTTCTAACATATCGATATTTTTTTTAATTACACTTCCTGTGCTAGAGTACAGTCTGGTCCACTCTAGATGTGGAAAAACACAGGTTAGGATTATTTTTCATCAATTTCAGAATCAGTTTTTCAATAAACTAAAAGATTACTAACACTATCAAATCACAACTAAACATTTAACATTCAATAATCAGTCTGGCTCACATTTAAACATTTAACACAATGAAATTAAAAGCATGTAGAACTTGATTAAGATGGACAACAACAGCGTTGGGAGGCCATTCCTCCCTACCAACTCCTGGAGAGCGCTCAAACAACGTCTCCTCAGGACCCCCGAGCCTGTTCCTGGTCTCCTTGGTTGAGAACTGGTGGAGCAAGCAAACAAAATACTAGTCCAATGACTTAGTAATAACTCTGCACTCAGCAGTAAGATCCTTCAGCTGAAAAGCTGCACTAGATCACTTTCTGCAGTTAACCCCTCAAACACCTTCCACAAATTCCCTTGCCATTGAAATCCCTTGAAGTCCATTCACTTGAATGATCTCCTTCCTGGAATGAGCAGCCCCAGCTCTCTTCAATTGGCATTTTTATCAAGATTGCCTAGGTCTTTTGGGTCAGTTGTCATTAATTGAGCCACCTCTGATCCCACTTTCTTGGGGGATCATGACCCCAAATGTAAGGAGGTTGCAACCTGCAATAGTTGGAAATGTTTGAGGATGCTGCCACTTGTCTATTTGCTCTCCACTCAGTCTCCTCCACCAACTTGACCAGTAAACACTCTTTTAACAACTCTCCCAAGCTGTTGTCTACACTTTTATTTATTTATAATTAAAATATTCAGAATTACATTCAATATCCTTGACTCTGTTGAGTCATCAATTACAACTTAGCATAAAATTTAACATATTGTCTTGAATAAAATCAAATATGATAATATTATTTTTGCAAAATTGGGGCATGTGACACTATCCCACCTGCTCTACCAACCATGAGTCCCGAAGTTGAATGGGGAAACATTTTTACCCAACAAATATTAAAGATACAACTTTGTTGATGATAGCACTGAATCGATTTGCTACCATTTCATTTACCCGTCTGCCCCTACTGACTTATCAGACGTTTGCCTTCATACGGGAGCTCCCACTGGTCGAGAATAGATCATTATGTTTGGAAAACCAAAATCTGGCAACCATGATCAATTTTTCCATTGGGGAGATCTGACTAGTCTAACACACGCCCTCTTCCAACTACGACGTCCAACTCTTCTTGTGCCCTCTCTAGCACTTCCGGGTGTTGCAGCAGCAATGAAATTTCCCATTCTGTTGTCTCGGTCGTCGTATCAATTACTGCGTGTAGCATGCTCTGCAAAATAAGAGAATTGATCTCACATACATGCTTACCAAAAACATTCCCACTTTAACACAACGAAAAACAACCCCCATATCAAGAGATATATTATCTAAAATTTCCTTTAAGATCCAAAGGAAAAGGGACACATACCGTAATGGTGCCCTTGACAATAGTAGGGTCGCTGCAAAAATCTTGGGTTTTATCCACTAAAACTATAATCACATGTATCAGACACTCATCATTCTTCTTCTTAGTATTATTAAGACGGTACTTATCTATCACTCTCCACAGAATCTCATCCCTCTAGCTGCTATACTTTTCCATATCCCGTTCGCAACCCTGGAGATCGAGCCATTTGAGAGAGGGAATATAATCCCCCATGTTAAATGCTCCCATTAGCTTGAAATGGATGTTGATCATCTTTGTAAACTCTTCCACCTCTTTCGCGTTGCCCAGGTATCTTTGGTCAGGTGAGATTGTCCTACAATAATATCAAATACAAGAAAAACCATCATAGATCTCACATCCACAATAGCCAAAGATTCGTCTTTAATTACCATTTGGAACAATCCACGCACCAACTTGGACACCTCATCGCTTCGAATATGTTGAGATGATTCCACCCTGGGAGGAGATAGAAGCTGCGATGTGCAGATCCTGCGAATGTTTCGACACCGACGGTCATTTGGATCAAGGCCGAGCAAGTTACAGTCGTATCCCAAATGCTCAGTTCCAGAGAAACGTGGCAGGGAAGCAAAGTTCAGGTCATGGGTAGTGAGACATTCCCTGGCTAACTCAGAGGAGGTTACTGTCAAGACCTTGCAAGAGCCGAGTTGGAGGAGAATGACGTGGCCATAACGCAGAGCAAGATCGTAAAGCGTCTAATGAAGAGGTTGATTCACATCCAACACATGGATGTGCCCAATAATTCACCAAGCAAAAGGCGTGGGTGGCCTGCACACACGCATATGGAATAATAAGCATTTAGCGTAGTGAAATATAAGGAGCATAATGATTCCCACAATGGAAAAATCGATAATGGTTCCCATACTGTTCATCCGCCATTATGTTTGGTAAACCAAAATCTGTCGCAAAATTTGTTGCGATAGCTAAACCGTCCGAGAGTGGCAGATGTCGTTCTCCCAAATAAATCCAAATATAAAATGTTTTGAAACCCCTAATTAA
The DNA here is from genome assembly GCA_001517045.1 of Pseudotsuga menziesii. Classification (NCBI taxonomy): domain Eukaryota; kingdom Viridiplantae; phylum Streptophyta; class Pinopsida; order Pinales; family Pinaceae; genus Pseudotsuga; species Pseudotsuga menziesii. Next base: position 133,891 of record LPNX010102488.1, on the reverse strand, counting down.
AAAGAGATCTTTCAGAACTCTACGGTACATAAATCGTTCAATCCCATACCATTTTCTTCTTAATGAGTTGCTGGAAACAATGATCGAAAGGCAGTCCATTCGCCTCATAGGGTTTAGGACGAGCTGGTAACTCTATGAGTCCAGGTTTTGAATCTCTCTGTATCTTTATTTTGCCCTTTAACATTTAGTTTTCCCACATGAATTTACAGTTGAGAGGTCTCTAATGCCTGGCTAATTTTAATGAGAGAATTATATTGGTATTTTTCGTATGTGGTTGTGCAAATTCGAGTCTTAGGGTTCCTCTAATCTGTCGCTCATAAAATCTGTTCAAGGTTAGGGCTTGTTTAATATTTCCACTAAAATTGTCATACAAGTTAGGAGTTGGTTGTGTTTCTTTTTCCATGCTTATAAGTAGCATAGTCGGCCAACACAAGGCTTCTAAGAAAGAAATATGCGATATTGATGCGCAGTGTTTAAACACCCAGATGATGTTTTATCTATTTTTTTCTCTGTGTGTTGATATTGATGGTGAGGGTAATAGAGTTTGTTTTCATTCATTTTCCTGTCCATGTGTTGACTAGCGTCAACTTCTTTAATTCTATGCTTGGCTGCCCATGAGTTGCAATCCTATCAACAGCTGTAATTTAATCTTATCAGTGGCCATAATTCTTGGCCGTGTGTCAATAAACTGCTTGTGGTTTGCTTCCTGTACAGAACGAGCTAAATCGATGGATTACCCTGATTCCAGTTGTTTTCTTATTAAAAAAAATAATTTGGTAATTCTTGCCTGTGTGTCAGTAAACTTCCCGTTGTTTGCTTCCTGTACAGAACGAGCTAAATCTATGGATTAAGTTGATTCCAATTATTTTCTTATTGTATAAAAGGTATTTTATAAAATAAATTATTTTGTTAATTCTTGCCTTTCTGTCAATAATCTGCTTGTGGTTTGCTTCTTTTACAAAACGAGCTAAATTGATTGATTAGATTCCAGTTGTTTTCTTATTAAAAAAAAATCAATTTGGTAATTCTTGGCTGTGTGTCAATAAACTGCATGTGGTTTGCTTCTCGTACAAATAATTCTTGCATGTGTGTCAATAAACTGCATGTGGTTTGATTCCCGTACAGAACGAGCTAAATCGATGGGTTAAGTTGATTCTAATTCTTTTCTTATTTTATAAAAGAAATTAATTTGGAAATTCTTGCCTGTCTGTCAATAAACTACCTGTGGTTTGCTTCCTGTAGAGAACGAGCTAAATTGATGGATTACACTGATTCCAATTTTTTTCTTATTAAAAAAAATTGGTAATTCATGTCTGTGTGTCAATAAACTGCCTGTGGTTCGCTTCTTGTAAGAAATTAATTTGGTAATTCTTGCATGTGTGTCAAGAAACTACCTTTGGTTTGCTTCCTGTACAGAACGAGCTAAATCGATGGATTACGCTGATTCCAGTTGTTTTATTATTTAAAAAAAAATTGCTTTGATGTTGCCTTTAATTTCCTGTACAGAACGAGCTAAATCGATGGATTACACTGATTCCCGTTGTTTTCTTATTTAAAAAAAAATTGCTTTGACTTTGCTCGTTAAACGCAAGTGTGCCTGTGATAATCGATGGGGTATGACGTGGATCTTGCAAGTAGATCATAATTAAATTGTTCTCCTGGTATGATATTCATTGAAATCTGACATTGCCTGGATGAAGCTGTGATCAGATCCATTCCTTTGTGCAAATTCACTAAAGCTGAGAAGCTCATAGACAACATGTCGTCATGTCATGGATATGTTAACTATGTCGTCGTCATGGGTACATTATAGAGTCTGTGGACACAGGGAGGCTCCTCATAGGTCGTCGACAGATGACGAGTGGATGACGAAACCTTCACAGAGGAGCAGCCCCTTAAAAAACACCTTCGGTGTAATTAGTCATTCTAAGGGACAATGCAAAGGAATTTGAATGGATAGATGTTAAACCAAGTAGAGTGAGAATTACAGGTGTTTTTTAAGAGGTGGAATTTTAAAAATATTTTGTTTACCAAAATATCAAGGTTTATTTAATGATTGCGGCAAATCAATATTAAAAACAGAGTTAGAATTTTAAAACATTTGATTCGTTAAAAATGATAATAAGATTATTGGAATTTCAAATGTTTATTTTTTTAAATAGAACGATTCCAAACAAAATGGTCTTTGTTAATTATATTTTTAAAATAATTATGCATATTGAATTGAAAATTTAAACTATATAATAAAAACCTATATAACTAAAAATTATGTAAACACTCATAAAAATGTATTTATACTATAATTTATTAATCATTATGTTAGTATTTGGTGGTTATCCATATTGATTTAAGAATTATGGTTTACAAGCTTGTATACTAGCATTTGCACCAAGAGGTGCAAAAAAACGCCGAGAGGGTAAAAATATTCTGTCTTTTCGCAAGCCAACCTTTGTGACTTACCTTGGGAGACTGCATATTAAAACTGAGTTTTGAAATTTTAGGTTAAGACATTTATAATTGTTGTGTTTTGGGGTTTCGATTTTTGATTATAAATTGTGCAAGAAATAATAAAAATTAACTGATTAACGCGTGCAATGATTATGCCGAATACTTGCAAGTAATAATAAATTTCAAGCTCCCACAATCCGCAACCCGAAAATTGTGGGATACGGGTTTCGGGAAATATTAGCGAGATGACGATCATCGATATATATGTTATTCGATCTTTGATCGACGGATCGAAAGTATTCCACAGATGAGACTTGCGCGATGGATTGAATGGGACCAGCTTGGCAAAATATCAAATGTACCCACGATCGAGCGGTCCAAATGAAGGCAAGTTGTAGATCGAGGGTTTCTGTTGATTCCGTTGAATTAAATTGTGCAGGTGTTAGCCTTGGTCTTGATATTGAAATCGCGTGCATAAAAGACTCAGATCTTGATAAGAAGTTGATCCACGATGAATATAACTGGAGAAGCAAATGAAATCTACGTGGTTCGAGATTGACTGATGAACCAAATCTCCCAGCGTGGACAAAATATCCCGATGAACCTGGTACAAAAAGGACATTCCCACATACGATCTATTTTTTCTTACCAGTAATTGAGTCCCCAGACACCATTCACAACATCCTATAGGTCAAGACCATGTACCCAGCATCGCCTGCTGTGCCAACTCTGAGGATCCATCATGAAATTTAGATATTTGAAACAACAAATCTCGCCTCTACATGAAGCAAAGAAACGTGGCCAGCCGAATCCGCTCTTATCCCACCTCCAGCATAGGTTAAAGGGCAAGGAAGGTCAAGTCCAAATTCCTTGACCCAACTGGGCAGCAACGCGGGAGAACACCTAAATCCATGGCCAATATGATAATTGAATATTAGAGGAGATGACTTGACTGGATTTTCCGCAAGGAATGAAGAGCCTCGCTCACTTGTCACTTGTACTATTGTTATGATGGCCAGTTGTCAAGTGTACAACTATGCTGGTAAGTTATTTTTGGGTCTGTTTGGCTCACCCTATATAGCGCCACCCTCTGGAGCTGTTGAAAAACGGGGATGAATGAACACTGAGAGAAAGACCAAAAGTGCTCAATTACATGAGGTCTTGAGTTTTCTTGCAGACAACAATGGTTGTATGGTTCGAGAAGCTCATTTGTTAGGGGTAATTGATGGTTGGCGAATATGAAATTATGTTCCTTTATCATCCTGGTTGTCTGCACCAGGAAATCGCCAACCATCAGGGCCTGGATGTGATGCACTTTGAATATTTTAGAATAGTCATACCTCCAGCTGCACAATACGACGGTTTTCCTATCACTGGAGTGTCTCCCCAGGAATCCTCGAAGAGGTCACAGCTTCAAAAGTCCCACTGCATGGGGGCCATGTTCAGTGATAGCCAGTCGGAGTGAATACTCGTACTGGGGTGGTGGGTGTCCAAAGTATTCATCACCTTGTTTGTAATTCCCACTTGCTAATTTTCTCTAAGGTGGTGACGAGGTTGAGGACACACTCCATTGTATTACATGTTGGAGAGCCTACTTCATGGGAGTTGAGGAGAACAAGAATGCCTGTCTGCAAGTCCCCTCATACAACAATGTTACCAGGACATAGGGGAATTGTGGACAAGGGTGAGCACAGAAAGCACATAAAGTCCTTTGCCAGTCTAGAAACCATGTAGAAAGGCACTCGTGGTTGATTCAATAGACAGACGAGTGGTCGAGCCCAGTGTGCTTACTGCATCCAACGCTATACCTTTCTGTAATTTTATGCTAACAGAGATGCAAATTCATTATCATTAATACATTTCACAAGAGTTTGAGCGTTCTAGGGTTTCAAACCATAGTCATATCATAATATTAGTTGGTTAAGGTTTGTTTATGGTTAATCTATTCCAAAACAGTGCTTGCTTATACGAGCAAACTTAATAGTCTATGGTTAAACTTGGGGTCCTCTTACATTGTTAATAATTCAATTACATTTCAGGATCATTTGGATTCTCAACAAGAGACTCAGACTAATATTGTGTAGTCAATAATGGGCAATGGTAAAGAAAATCATAATTTACTTTATGTAACCAATTTAAATAACAACCCAAGCTATGAAAGCATATTTTAAAGCAATTCTTTGAACCAAACCTTAGTGACTCTCAATTAATCCGTTTAAGAAATTATTTCAAGGTCTCTTTGTTTAATTAGCGTGTTTTTTTAGTACTTAAGAGAAGAATGGTAATTATTTCAAGTTTTATTTGTTTCATTAATGGCTCTTCCACTTTCATTTGCACATAGCCAGGGAAGCAGACGTGACTGATTCAATAGACAGACGAGTGGTCAAGCCCAGTGTGCTTATTGCATCCAACGCTATAACTTTCTGTAATTTTATGCTAACAGAGATGCAAATTCATTATAATTATTACATTTCACAAGATTTTGAGCACTTAATATTAAAAATATTATTAACAATGTTAGTTGGTTAAGGTTTGTTTATTTCAATAGTTGTCCTTAATTTATGGTTAATCTATTCCAAAACAGTGCTTGCTTATAAGAGCAATATTAATAGTCTATGGTTAAACTACGGGTCCTTTTACATTGTTAATAATTCAATTACATTTCAGGATCATTTGGACTCTCGACCCAAAGCTATGAAAGCAAATTTTAAAGCAATTCTCTGAACCAAACCTTAGTGACTCTCAATTAATTTGTTTAAGAAATTATTTCAAGCTCTCTTTGTTTAATTAGTGTGTTTTTTTTAGTACTTAAGAGAAGAATGGCAATTATTTCAAGTTTTATTTGTTTCATTTAATCCATTATTTCAAGTTTTATTTGTCCATTCAGCTTTTAATGCTGTATGAAACATTTAAAAATGATTACAACTCTTGGCATTTGTTTTGATTTATTTTTAAGACTATCATTAGGTGGGTAGTTATTAGGGAGGTGTTTGTTCATGAAATATGTTACAAGCAGGGGTTTTAAAACTTTAAATGACAATAGTTGCTAAAATTATAGAAAATCCTTTCCTTATGTAACGATACTAATAGTTAATGATTTGCTTCCATAAGGACTTAAAAAATAGTCATGCAACCCACACTAAATACCATAAAGGGCTTTAAATTTTATTTCTATTTTTTGTTATAGTTATAGTTAGGTATTTAAATTATGTTTTTACCCCAAAGGATTTTAAATTATCAACCTTTACTACAAAGCCTGACCTCAAGGGATTAATATAATTCAACTATGACCTCCCAAAATTTGGAGAAATCTTCACATTTGATTCACTACCACTTGCACCAACTTAATTTACCATCATCTTTGAATTGTGCATGTGTGTATATATATATATGAGAGAAAGGGTCTATGATTTCTTACTCCCGCAAGCCAACCTTTGTGACTTACCTTGGGAGACTACATACTAATAGTGAGTTTTGAAATTTACGGTAAAGACATTTATAGCTGTTGTGTTTTGGGGTTTTGATTTTAAATTATAAATTTTACAAGAAATAAGAAAAATTAACTGACAGCAACTTAAAATTAACGCATACAATGAATATGTTGAATATTTGCAAATAACAATAAATGTCAAGCTCCCGCAACCCACAACCCAAAAATTGCGGGATGTGGGTTTTGGGAAATATTAGAGGGTTTGACACACAATACTTACAAAAATTATCCCGCATCCCGCAACCGCAAATATCGAGATGTGGGTTGCGGGATGCGTGTTGCAAGTTAGATTGAATACAACTTGATGTATTTTGTCTTCCCGCTAAATTTCAAGCTCCCACGACCTGAAAAATGTGGGATGCGGGTTTCGGGAAATATTAGAGGGATGACACACAATACTTACAAAAACCATCCCACATCCCGCAACCAAAAATTGCGGGATGCGGGTTTCGAGTAAGATTAGCAGGATGACACATAATACTTACAAAATTTCTCCCGAATCCCACAATGACAAATTTTGGGATGCGAGTTGTGAGATGGAAATTCGTGCAAATAATAAATATCAAGCTCTCGCAACCCGGATTGCGGGATGCAGAATGAAATAATATTTGCAATATCTCGTTATGAAACCGCATCCCTCTAGGTTTAATCTCGACCGTCCATTTGTTTTAATCCTGCTTTCCTAATTTGACCCGTGTAAAATATATATATATTTACCAATTATGCTGGTCTTTTACAATTTATTTACCAATTTTTTACTGTTGCGAATTACTGCGCTGCGTGAATTTTACCAGGCAACTTCATCATAGTCTAGTTCGATTACAGGTTAGTATCTTGGTCATTTCTTCATTTAAATTATTACTGTAGTCAATCTTGAATTAGTTTTAATTTTTGCTTCCCGTTGTTTTTTGTTTTAAACAAAGTTTTTCCAATTTGCAACAATGGCAAGATCTACTCCCTGCAAAAACTTGGAAAAGGATATGTTAACCAAGGATCCGAACTTTGGTATTTTCTCAATGGCAGAATCACTGAAACCTACCAAATTGAATGGCCTAGGGTTTATGCAATTTTTGACAATGACAAATTTTCTGATATTCAAGACAACCAGTTGGATTACGAAAGAATCAAGGATTCTGGACTTCATTCTGTTGCTGCTAGACCTGCTATCCTCCCCTACAATGACGCGGTCAAATGGATAGTAGAACATGCGGACCTGAAAGACCATTCTTTGAATGATAGTAGAGGGTTAGAGATAACCAATTTCCATCCCGAGGTATTTACGAAGGCTTATGCCCTTAAACCGGTAAGACAACCCCTTAATGCAGAGTTTGCAAAAGCCTCCAAAAGTAGGTTCAATTTCGAATAAATGTTAAAATCGTGGATGCACCAACCTAGTAAATTCTCAAAGAGGTCTGACGAGCTTTACCCTGTTACCTGGTTCAAAGAACCCTATTCCTTATTGGCAACTATGTTATGTAGACTGTATGGCCTTCCTAATTGTTCTATGTTCAAGTCTGAATGGGCTCCAGGAGCTCATCATGTTTTAGCAACCGATGATTCTTTCCCATGGGCATCCATGTTGTCGCTAGAACTCAAAATTTCTATCCAAGACTACCATAAGGCCACTGCTAGAAAGAAACCCAATTTCTTCTTTTCAGCCTTCATTTATGATATATTGTGTGCTGAGTTCGAATATCCCAATTTGCGATGGAAGTGGAGTTTTTCGGCCCCCCCGGTGCCCATTTATTATTCAGAACTGTGGGATACTAACTATGCACCCAGGTTCTATGATATATGTCAACACTTCCTTGACACCATCTATTTTTCAATATTCAAGAAGGAAGCTCCTGCATTTTCACCCGAAGCCACAACTTTGATTGGTACAATGGGTGACTGGTATGTTGGTGAGTATTTTTCGTACATCAGAATTTGGGGTAGCAACACTATTCATATGCTACCCAGAATTGTCCCTGACAGGTTGGTTCTAGAAGAAGTGGCTTTCCAAACTGTGAATGATGGGGTTTACAAGAAGCTGATTGGTCCTAAGAAAAAAGATTGGCCCAAATTCCCTTTGCACCTTGGATCGTTGGTTATCCCAACTTCAACCTCGGCTGCAGTATTGGGTGAACAGATACAGTCCTTGAAGCTTGGTTTTGCCATTAAGAGAAAACATGATCCCAAGGGATGCCTCGATGCCCACTTTAAGCAGTACCATATCAAAATTAATTATGTGCATGAGAAAATTCCTGATGATTCTATTTACTAGGGTGTTAGTACATTTTCTAAAGTGTTGGGGAGAGCCAAAATCAAGGATGAGGAAGCCCACATCTTGCAGCATCAAAAGGAACTGAAAGACAGGATTCAATGTTACAGGGCACTGCAGATTGGTCTCTTGGAGAAAGTAAGAAAGGACAGAGAAGAAAAGGAAGCTGAAGCAACGAAAAATTCATCAGTGGCAAGTTTTCTGGATGGAGACAAGAGAAAAGGTCTAATGGAAGACATTCTAGAGGTACCAGTTAGCCAGCAGGTCAAAGCCTTAATACTTACGTCAACACAGTCAAAACAAAAGCTGGAAATGATGACCTCTGTGCTGAATACTCAGGCAGTTACAGTTGCTGTGACTGTTACTGATATCCCGGTGATTGCTACAGTCAATCAGCCAAGTGATAATCAAGAAATAATTGAACAAAAACCATTCAAAAGATTGAAGGTGAAGGCTTCTTCCTCTGTAGCTCCTATTATCGATTTGGTTGATTCAGACTTAGAAGAAGAGGTGATAGCCTCTGCACCTGTCACTGAAGAGGTGGATCAATATTTGTAATCATTCATAGATTTGTTGAATGGTGATGGTAAGAAAGATTTTATCCCTATTTGTACAGTTTCACAATCTTCATCTGTTTCTAGCTGTTCGTATTCAACATTGCTCCTTTCATCCATCCATACTTTATCTACCTTGCATGTAGGAGCACGCATATCACCTGCATTGTGTCAATTGTATCAGGATTTGATATCTACACCTAGATATGTCACATCTGATACTATGCAACCTCCATCTCACTACCTGTTATTTTAGAAGCACCAATTTGCAAGATTCCCTTACACCTACTGTAAGTTACTCTGTCAACATTGTCTCGTAGTGAAAAGGTTTTGGTGTCTTTTTCACCACTTTCAACTGTCAATCTCCACTTCTCATCTTTCGAATCTTCAACCCCACTCTCGTCTTCAATCGTTCAAATAGACTATGTTCAAAACCTTTCAAAAGCAACAATTTTTAAGGTTCCCCTAGAGCTATCATCAGTTACTCCATCAACATCATCTGGTACTGAAAAGGTTTTGTTGTCTTCCTCACCACTTCCAGTTCTCAATCTCCACTTCTCATCTTCTGAATCTTCAACCGCACTGCTCTCTTGTATCCCTGAAATAGCCCCTGTTCAAATCAATTTACAAGCACCAATTTTCAAGATTCCCGTACATGTACCCTTAGTTACTTTGTCAACAACATCTAGTACTGAAAATGATTTAGTGTCTTCCTCACCACTTACAGCTGTCAATCTCCACTTGCCATCTTTCGAATCTTCAACGCCACTCTTGTCTTCAATCTCTGAAATAACCCATGTTCAAAACATTTCTCCTTTGAGTACTCACATTACCATGACCATGCCCTCTCCTAACATTACCCAAACATCCTCTTTGGTGTCTACAGTGATTGACACCTTTGGATCCATTGATTCAAGAGATGAATTTGATGAAGACATTGTTGTCTCTTTTGGAGAATATTATTATAGCAAACCTGATAAAGCAGTGATCAGAAAGGGAAAAAATAGGACTAGGGATCAAAGTGGGATGGAAGTATCTGTTTCTGAGCAAATACTTTGGACTCAGCACTCCAATGACCCATAGGTAGATGCTGCAGATACAACTGCTGCTTTAGGTGCATTCACAAGTGCCAATATCCATGTTGTTAACAATTTAAACAGGGAGTTTGACAGGAGGAAGGAAGAGATAACCTAGTTGAAGGAAGAACTCGAGAAGAGTAAAAGGGAACATGGGGGTCATGTTGCTGATCTTATGAAGACATCTAAGGATAAGTACAATGAACTACAGGTCAAAAGTGCATTTCTTCAGGTTGAGCTGCAAAATGAGAAGACTTCAAATGTTGCATTTACATAGAGGATAGCTTCACTTGAAAAGCAATGTGAAGATGCAACTGCAAGTGCAACTTCCTCTTCATTCTCTAGGTTTTCACAAGAAGAATTTAAGGAGTTGGCTATCAGGATAAATCGGGACCATTATGAGTTAATAACTGAATTTTTCCACAGTTTAAATGATATTTATGAAACCTATATTGCTTTTGGTCAGATGGCTGTTGTACTTGAAGATCACGTGGAAAAGAGGGAGAAAGATTCAAAGGCTTTTGATGAGATTACGGATTGGCAAAGGTACATGAAGGACAAACTAGAAAACATTATCATCCTCAACAGCTTTTAGCTAAATAAAGTTAGAACAATACTCCGTGCTTGGCTTGATCTTAATGAGATGGTCAAAGAGATTATTAAAAACGCACAAGCTGTGTGTGGAAGAAGATGGTATGCTGTTGACAGTAGTATCATGGAGGCTTTGCTTTTTCCCATAGTAAATCTTATTGAAAACGTCTGTCCTCCAAAATTGATGATCGAGTAGGTTGAACGCCGGAGAGATGAAGCAAGGGAGAAAATCCAAGGGCTCAATTATATAATGATTGAGGATGTGGATCGCTTAATCAGACAATCGTTGGCTATTGAGGGCAAGGTCCACATTTACATCCGCATCTGGCATAAGTTAGCTAAAAACGAAATGGAGAATTATAAATGTGATGTTCAACTTGGTTTTGAATTAGCTAACTATCCCAACATTGAGGAATTTCTAGGGATTTGGAACAGATGGCGGGATTTCCTTGGATATTAGTTTTATTTAGATTTGTCAATCTCAATTTGATGGAAATCTACTCTTTGTAATAATTATTTAAAGGGTGGGTTTCACATGTAATATGGACTTTTTGGAAGGAAAAAATATGGACAAGAGATTGGAGATACCTCTGTTTAATTGAGGTTTTGTAATTTTGTGCAAATCTATTTAATACAGTTATGATATTCTTTCATATCTCTTGTTGTTTATTTGATTAAGTTTCCTTAACGAATTATGAGTTTTCTTGTTTTAGATGGATCAATATTACTGTTAGTATTTTGTGATCAATTAGTACATTTATTCACATCCTTGTTAGTGACTCATGTACTGATCAACTTTTAAGATAGTTTATTTTATTAAAATCTTTATCTATTTCTGCAAATGATTACACAATAAATTCGATAGAACATATGTTAATTTGTTAATGCGTTGATTTATTTTTTTAGAAAATTAGAAACTCAATTTTATAGATTCCTATAACTTGTGAGAAAAAAGGGCATCCCAGATAGAAAGACATGAAGCTGTAGTTTTCTTGTTTCAGATGGATCAATATTATTGTTAGTATTTTGTGATCAATTAGTACATTTATTCACAGCCTTGTTAGTGACTCATGTACCGACAAGCTTTTAATAGAGTTTATTTTATTAAAATCTTTATCTATTTCTGCAAATGATTACACAGTAAATTCGATAATACATATGTTAATTTGTTAATGTGTTGATTTAATTTCTTAGAAAATTAGAAACTCAATTTTATAGATTCCTATAACTTGTGAGAAAAAAGGGGCATCCCAGAGAGAAAGACATGAAGCTGTAGATTCCTAGGTAATAAGTTGGCCCTCTTAAATGGATAGGTTGTTCACAATTGTTGTTGGAGAAACATTGGGGAATGGTGGGACTTGAATGGTGACTTGGAAATGGACTTAGAGAGTAGGAAGTTGTATTGGATTCCAGAGAAAAATATTCAGAAACAGGCGATACAGATTGGTCATGTTACAGAGGTTTTAATGGAAAAACTGTTGGAAATTTCAGTAGGTAGATATGAGTTTGGATGGGGAGCCTCGCCAGATGCAGTTTGTTGTAGTTCTCTTTTAGAACTGTGCCTAGTTTGTCCACAAGGTAGGGATATTGTCTTATTTTGAGATTGCTCAAACAAACAACAATTTAAAAACCAAAACTCCAATTTCTAGGTATATATTTAAAATTTTCTTGGATCTTTATTGAAACAAAAGTAGATATTTTACATAAACAAGTGACCAAAGAAAAATAGTACATCTATACAACAGACAATGAGAAGATTCAAGCAGAAGTTGGTTTTAAAGACTATGAAGCAAGTAAGCTTTCCTCTTGTTTCCTACGTTCAACATATCGATTGCCTTGCATTCGAGAGTATCTGGAAAAAGAGAAAGGTGGAGAAATGCGTAGGCCTGAAATAGATGTAACTCTTGATATTGCAGTGAATGTAAGTCCTTTTCTGTCAATGTTTCCAATATCTATTATTACATTTTGTAGGGTCATACCTCGGGCTTTATGAATTGTTAAACCCCATGGCATTCGAAGTGGTATTTGTCTACGGGATCCTCTTATTATTGCAGATATTGGAACATAAGTAGGATTAGAAGAATCCCATAAGGGTTCTTTGTAATGCATGAATTTGACAACAATAAGTGATGGCAAGGTAGGAGGTTTCTCATTTGACTTGTAGACAATATGAATGACGTTTCCAAGTTAGCCGTTATCAAGTCCTGCTTAAACCCATAAATTAGTAGTTAACATGACTTGTTGACCAACAGTAAGAAGGACCTTCAATGGCAGTTGTTCGTCATCAATGGATTGATGGGCATTTTGGTTCCTTTGTTTTGCAAAGCAATGTGCAATTGGCATATTAAGTTGTTTTAGCATGTGTTTGTTGTGCAGTGCAACAGAGCTATTTGTGGGATACAAATGGATAGACTGTTCAAATGAAGAATTTTCGACAAGTGAAAGGCATGAGGTTGTTCTTGTCATTAGGAGTGCCCAATCTTCAACAGTTGGTGTTGCATTTCGAAGGTTTAGCAAGAGTTTCCGAAGGCAGTTTGAGAAGCACTATTTCCTTGTTGTCGAAAAATTGTTTCAAGCATGATAAAAGTATCAAATGTAAACCAAAGAGCAGTTCCAATAGATGAGCCTGCATACATGGGGATGTCTTTTACAGGACGTAATTTTCCAAAGTCACCAAGAAGAATTATGGAACAACCACCAAATGGGATTGTGCATTGCAAGGGGAAAGCCTGATGTAAGCATGCATTAATTTGAGTCAACATTTTTGGACCAATAAAGCTCATTTCATCTATGTGAATATAGCAAATATGGAGAAGTTATTCTTGAAGTTTTGAAAGGGATTGGCCTTCAAGAGGGTGCATTTCACCAATGGGTATTCGAAGAGCAGAATGTATTGTAAATGCATATATGTTAAAAGCAACAACACCAGTTGGAGCAAGGAGAAGAAGTGGGCAGGCATTTTGTTCAGATGCAGTTTGAAGTGCAAATTTGAGGCAAGATATGAGGTAAGATTTTTCGGTTCCTGCAGTACCTTAAATCACCAGTTTTAGCGGTTCAGCATATGTAGTGTTTCTGAAATGGGACATTACAAGATCAAAGGCTATGCGTTGTGTGGGAGACAAGGAATTAGGCGAATTGGAGAAGGACGAGATATCTTCATGTAGTTCAATGGACAAGCGATTGACCTCAATGAATGATGTTGCTATCTCATGCAAATGGGTGCATATATTGTTATGTGACCAATTGTTATTTTTGTCAAATTCATGATGGCCAAGCATTTCAAGGTCATTAACTTGGATGTTATTACCTGGTCTCATTTGAGATAGAAGTTCCCATTCATCCATGGTATGGGGCAATGGAAATGTAATAGCATCAAAGTTTGAACCATCGGATAAAGGTGTAGAGGGTTCTTCTTCTGCACGTTCAATATGCCACACAACATATGTGCCTTTAATCTGATGCCAATGAGAAATAATTTCAGAAGTTGTGGTTTTAATATCATGAGGGATAGACCAAAAAGGTTTGTATAGAAGAGGTTCACTCCAACAAAACGATTCAAAAGATGAAGAATCAGAGGGAGGAATGGAAGTGAAATGTGGATAGACTCTAACAATCTTGTCACACAAGTTTTGTTTCCATGGATTTTTTTCCTATTAGGCGAGAAAGACCAACAACGAGCAGCTTCAAGCAGAGTTAGATGTTCAAGAGCAATGGGTCTTTACATGTAAGCAAAAATGAAGGGAGGCGTTGCAGGGGTGTTATTAGTGTCATTAGAAACACGGTGGAAGACAGTTTGGATCATGTTTAGGGAAAAGAAGTGACGGCTACAAAGCATAAGAGGAAATTTTTGCAGCATGTGACACGTCTCTTGTGCACTAATGTCTCTTTCTGCAACTGTTTGTGCAAGAAATTGTTTGATTAGATGAAGAATGGGGCTCCCACTTGGTGCAGCATGTGCAAGGCGAGAGAGAATGGCATGGTAGGTTTCTGATTTTGGCTCTACTTTTGATGCATATTTTGAAATGTATTTGAGAACAACATGTTTACAAAGAACAGGTTGGCAATCAACATTAGCCCTCCATATTGAAAGCATGGTAGGGTTGTGAATATTTAGAAGAGGATCATTTCTTGCAGGATTGTAGGTTTTATGTCCATTTGGATCAATGAATAACGAAGAAGTAGCTTGCAGCTCATATGGAAAACCATAGCGACATTGAACATATGTTCCTTTTTTACGAAGGCAAGTTGAATCTCAACATTTGGTGTGCCTTTGAACAAAATTGACAAGTTCTTCATAGTCAGTTGAGTAGTTTGATGCAAATATCGATGGCGATGCAAGACTGCATGGATCATTTGTAGTAGAACGATGTGACTCAGATGTGGACAACTGGTAATTATGAGCATTCCTCTATGTTGCCATTCATATCTAGATGGAAGGAAAAAGCATATATTAGAAATAAATTGTATAAAGTAAAAAATAGATAGAGAAAAATAGGAAGGAATAGATGGTATAATACCTGCACCAATAATCGGTTATATGAAAACCTTTTTGAAGCACCTCTTCAAGAAATGTTTTGAATCTATTGTGCATGTATTGTGATGTAATATGTGGATTTGATATGATGTTGTGAACCTTCCATTGATAAGCTTGAGTTGAATCATTAGGACGTTTACCAAGCATTAGAGCATGCAAATATGGCCATTTTGTGTTAGTTGCACTAAGGGTGAAGAAGAACATTGGTGTACCTTGTTGATTGATCAAATTTGTCAGTTTAGCTCTACTTTTGTTCCGATATGATCATGTTCCACGTAATGAATACCCAAATCTTGCGACCCGCTCACCAATTGTATCATTCGGCATGTCTTGCAATTGGTTGATAAGCTCATGTACTGTGGGAGGTAGTGTATCTTCAATATTTTTTTGACAAAAACAGAGGCAGTACTATTACTTCAATGACACATAATTAGATTGTATATGTAGTATTGGAAGCGAGGATGTTGGGAAAATCTGTTGTCATGATAGCGAATAAGGTGAAGTGCATATTCGTGCATATCAATTTGATGAATATGTGGTTGTAATAACATTGTTGTACCTGTGGGAAACAAAGTTGGAAAAGCCATGGAAAGAAGGCCTTATAGAAGAACAAAGTGTAGTGTGAGAAAGTATATATGAAAAAAAAGTAACTGTAATTATTGTTATGTACATAGTAATCAAAAGTTGTGCCCATAAACAAGAGAACAAAGTTGTGCATTTTATAAAAAACAAGATAGTAAAATAGTATTGTATTTAAAAACTACCATATAGGTTTTTTCACCAATTTGCATAAGAAATGGTAAGTGATAGCGTGTACATTGGAAGTATGAGACTGCAAGAAAGTGGTTCTATAGGAGAGTAAAAAAAATACCCTGCTATGTTGAACAATGAAACAACGATTTAAAATTGAGAATTGAAATCATTCATTATTAACAATGAAGCATGGTTAAGTATCAAGTTGAAAAAATGTATATATTTATGTGTCCATCTGAAATTACCGTTTATGTGTTTTCAACCATCACAATTACAACTTTTAGGCATGCAACTCCGTAGAAGGTCTCTGTTTTAACTGAAAGAGTAAGAAGTATTTTTTTGTTGCAGATCTTCTGCACTATTTCATCAAGTGATGTTGTTTCAGTTGACAGAAGACACATATATTTTGCAGAAATTCCCTTGAGTTGGTTTACAGCATCATCAAATGCTATCACACCATGAATGGATCCGGTAACATCTTCCAAGTCAACCTTTAGTATATATAGGCAGTCACATTCAAGAAACTCTCCATCACATTTAACACAATGCCAAATGTCTCCAACTTTCTGAGCAATCTTTTTCATGCATTGTATTCGGTCAATAAAAAGAGGGCATGCAAGGAAATAACACTCATCCATGTTAACATTTGTGATGGTTGCTACAAGAGAGTACCAAACAACTTTTTTCAGATGATTGAAGAGTTTGCAGGTCATTGATGGTAGTGAATTTACGAGAACCGGAGTGAGAGGCATTGAACTTTCAGCTCAACGATGGCGATGTTGAACGAAATCCATTTTCATGAAACCAGTTTTGGAGAACTGAAGTTTGTTCAATATCTGGGTTTATAAAAACAGTTTTGCGACCACCTTTGATTGCTACAGCTAGAGGCGTAGGTAAACCACGGAGGTTGGAAAGTTCGACTCCTTCAATTTGGCAATGGTCACCCCAAAGTTTTATGTCAATACTATAGCCTGACATGTCACAGAGTCCAATAGTGCGCCTAACAGTCTCAACACCATCTCGTTTTCATATTGTGGATGTTGGAGAAACTAAAATTACAAGGCCAACAAGGTACACCATGGAATTGTCAGGTATACTTTGTATCTCATGAATAGTTTTAAAGTTAAAGCAAAAAAAGGTATTAAGGGGTATTCATTTAAGCATGGTTGGATGGTTGAGGAGGAACCTAGGAAAATCTCATTATGGCTTTTCAAATGGTTGAAAATTGGATTGGATGCTTTCATTGTGCCATTTGATACTATGTACACTATTCCTATATGTATTTGGTCATACAAAGAGAGTGCCAATTCATTGAATGCATATATATGTATTTCATCGTGTGAAGCATTAACAATGTCAAATCCAAATATTTTTCCAGACCCTTGTTGGTTTCCATATTCATGTAGCTTTGTCTTGGCAATAACTCGACATTGAATGTTCCAAACTTTGCTAGAACATGTTAGTGATGTGAATGGAATAGTTAATGCAACCAAGGTAGGGTTTTCATCTACTGAGCTAGGATTCACTGGAACAGAGGAACAAATCTGCGAGGGAGAAGGTACATGTAAGTGGTAAGGTGCAGGATCTCCAGTAATTGCTGCATCCACTGTGACAACTTCGAGTGCAAGCAATGTGATATTCCTGTGAGAAGAAGTATGTTAGAGTTGAATGGGATATATAAACCATGGATGCATGAACAATGTGAAAATGATTAAGTGGACAAAGACAAAATGGAAATTAAACATATGTTACACTATGTACAATGTTTGATGTACACTTGGTAAGTTTGATTATAGATCCTTCTTTGAGTTGTCTAGTTTCTACAAGACTACTATATATAGTTGGAAGTAATATCTCATGCTTGTGAAGCCCGTCTGAGATAGAAATTCAGAACTGAATAGATGATGATTTCAGTGAGTTCACTTGGTTTAACGAGGAGACTTGTACCAGTGGGCAAATGTTGACAGCACCATGAAGTAAGAGTGAACTAGAATCTTCAGTTAGCATACTCTCCATAGTGTGACAGTTTTTTTTTCTATGAAATGAAATAGGGCAAGAACAAAAAAAAAATGGTAATGTCACATATTCATGTGATTGAATGACAAAAAATACCTGTAGATATGACACAATTTTTTTTTTCTTTTTCCGGTTGAACTTACACCAAGGGGGAATATTGAGATTTGGGGTGTACCAAGAGTATGTTTTTTTATCTCTACATATGAGCATGAGACAAGCACTGTCGAGATTGATTCTACGACAGTTGTTCAAAATTTGAAATAAACATTAATAGATTAATTTGTGTCCTCTTTCAATTTTTCACTATAAATATTTTAATTCTTAATTGTATTCCTTTAGTCTTCTTCATACAATATATAGATTAATATATAATTCACTATCCCGCAACCCGCATCCCGCAAATGCGGGATGTGGGGTACAGGATTACTAAATAATATTTCATTCAGCACCCTCATCCTACATCCTGCATCTTGCAACTGCGGGATGCGGGATCCAGGATTACAAAATAGTGGGATGCGCAATTACAAAAATGTGGGATGCAGGATTACAAAATAGGGAAGTTTATTTCCATTTTGGCAATGCGCAATCCCGCAAATTGCAGGTTGTGGAAACACAAAACAAAAATGTTAAAATAAACTACATGGTAAAAAGCCGAAAGCGCAAAGGCAAAAGCAGAATATTCTGGAATTGCGTGATGCAGGATTACAAAAATGCGGGATGCGGGCATACAAAATAGGGTAAATTGTGGGTTGCGGAAACACATAATAAAAATCCTAAATCAAACCACAAGACAAAAATCCGAAACCTGAATACTATTTTTGTCAAAGAAATTTATACGAAAAAAATCGTCAGTGACAGCGGCAGGACTCAACTGTTTTGAATGTGTTTGTAAAACTCCAGTCTACTATTTAGTCTAGTTTATCCCAGTTTACGATTGCAAAATAGCATAATATAACTATGGATTGGTGGTATTCTCTACTCTTCCATCGGTAATATAACCGTTTACAGGACTACTGGTGTCTTATAAATTTAAAGAAACTGGAAACTGTAAAGTGTAAATGAAGCACACCAAAATCAATATGTGGTTACCTTTAGGTGTGTTTATTTGCAATAAAGAAAAGGCATTTGTCGTTTGAGGCTTTAGAGTTCCTTTCAGGTAAAAATGTATCGAATTTTGTATTGTTGGGAACAAATATGAGGTAATACATAAATAACTAATAATCAAACAAAGTAGGAATAACAACAAAACAAAGCAATGGTGTTTGACCATCTCATGGAACACCCTTGCTTTCGTTTTTTGAACTAAAACAAAGCAAGGATTATGTCATTCTCTTTCAGTCAAAGCAGCAATAACAACAAAACAAAGCAAGGGTGTTTGATCATCTCATAATCAGACTAAATGAACATTCAAAAAATTTAAGCAGACTAAAGCAATACCTGCAAATTTAAAGAAACTGCAAACTGCAAAAGAAAATACATCAATAACTAATAATTAGATAAAGCAGCAATAACAGGAAAACAAAGCAAGGGTGTTTGACCATCTTTTATTTAGACTAAATGAATCTTCAAAAAAATTAGGCAGACTAAAGGAATACCTGCAAATTTAAAGAAACTGCAAACTGTGAAGTGTAAATGAAGCGCACCAAAATCAATATGCCTAAAGGTCTGTTTATATGCACAAAGAAAAGGCGGTGCAACAACAAATGTGGCAAATGCAATATTGTAACAATATTTTGAAGATCGTCATAAGCTGAGCAAAGATGAATATATCGACCCATGTCTGAATCATATGACAAGCTTTCTTGCATTAATTGAGCAACAATGCATTGATGAAACATTAATTGCAGTGGATAAAGGGACATGGACAAACTGTATTCAATTCAATGAAGCGCCAGTAAAACGGAAGCTCGACCAAATTGTGAGTGTAAAGACAAAAAAATCGTCCAGAATAGCGTCTGCTAAACCCAAAAAAAATGGTGAAGTGAAACCCCGCAGAATCGTTAGCAATGAGTTTGCCGAATCGAGATAAATGAACCGCGGGCAAGGACAGTAAAATCCTGTACAAAAAATCGCCCGAACCGGTGGTTTAGGACAACAGATGGAAGAGTAGAGAATACATGCAAGCCATATTTCAGGAAAACACAGTAAACAATAACTGCAAAGAATGACCCGCAACTGGCAACCAATCCATCATTCCATTCACGTGCAGTAACGACCATAACACAGACGACACCAGTGGTATACGGGACAGAAGTTCGCCTATCGAGATGGCAGAATCGAGGACCCAAATAAAATGCATTAGCTAAACACCAAATCCAAAGAACGACCTGCAACTGCCAATCAATCCATCAATCCATTCACGTGCATCAATGGCCGTAACATAGAGGACACTAGCGGTCTACGGGACATAAGTTCGCCAATCGAGATTGCAGAATCAGGGACCTAACAAAAATGCAGAAGAAAAAAAATCAGATTGATCAACACAACACTTGTCCACAATCCATTCACTAATCTGACGCGACACCTGTTGAAGTGTGAATGGGCAGGGAGACGAGGAATCTTCTAAGATTACGTATCCGTAGGGAAAACACCTTCGACGTAATTATTGTATGTCATAACTTCCAATTAAATGTGAGATTTTTTTTTTTGGGTATAGAAAGGTATATAGTAAAAATAATTCTAAGATACATAAAGATTTATTTTAAAAAGTATGTGGAAAGGATGTTGTAAAACATTGTACTTAATAGGGTTGGCAAGTGTGGAGATGTGTTGTTATCTCCCAAAATAATTTATTTCGATAGTATGAATAATTTAATTCACGCAATGAGGGATATGAATATCACTAACATTTTGAAAGCCTCTGTTTTTGATGAAAATTTCACAAAGTTGTAGCTTCGGTGGCTTGGGCGAGGATCAGAACATCTCATTAGCCACTGATAGATGTATAGACTGCGGCTTCTGTGATCAGATGAAAACTTTGGCAATCAGAGGTTCTAAGGACTACGGATTGGCAAAGTAAAGCTGGAAGTTTCCACAATGTTGACGGTATAAAGCACTAAAATGCCGCCAAAGTCACGTATCGGAAATCGAAACCACTACTTAATAAACCGTCGGCAAGATAGTTCACTAAGGAGCCGCAACGACGGAAAACAAACTAACTACGGGTTCCACCACAATAAGAAATCATCGACGATCGAAAGAACTAAGGACTACGCATCGAAACTTGAAAACATTGATCGTCAGCACAATAGTTCACTAAGGAGCCACAATGGCGGGAGACAGACTGAATACGGGTTCCATCAATCAATAGAAAATCATTGACGAGCAACGGCGGGAGACAGACTGACTGTGGGTTCTGTGACAATAGAAACTCATCGGTGATCGAAAGAACTAAGGGCTACGGATCGGTGAGCTAAAGCTAAGCAGCTCTGCAATGTCAGTAAGGCAATGGACAAGGATTCCAATCAATCACAAAAATCATTTCGATAGCGATAAAACTAGTTCGTTTTCACCTCTGAAACAACAACGACATAACAGTTACGTGCATCAGTGAATAACAAGACTTTCCATTGATAGCGTAGAGGAATAATGCCCCGATTCCTTTGACAAACGACTTTTGACCACGATAAAACTAGTTCATTTCACCTCCGAAACAACGACAACATTCCGGTTTAGGGCGCCGATGTGCTAGAAGACAGAGCTTTCGATCAGTGACCGCGGCGGCAAGGTAGAAAAATATGGTGGATTAAACAAGAAAGGTCACTTCAGTTAAACACCGAGACAGTGGCTGTTGGCGGAAATTTCACGCTGAACCAGTAGTGGTGATTATCAGCGACCATTTCAGTTATTAAAAGTTTGCTCAGTGAACTAGGTCTTCACAATAGATAGACAAATAGTTAGCAAGGGTTTGAAGCCCTAATCTGAGAAAACTATCACTTTCAAGTATTTTTTGTGTAAACAGATCGGATTTTCAGGATCTGTCATTTTTGTAGAAGGCTATAAAGCCCATGATTGATTTTATAATAAGGGTTTGAATTCGGGGATTTGTAAGCCTATTTTATTGTCAAGCGTCTCATCTTGTCTATTATAATTGTAAGCACTTTTGTTATAAGTTGTTCATCCATCATCTCTATCTTTACTGTACTTATGCCTGAATGTGCATTTAGGTAATTTTCAAGTTGATTAATAGCTAATAGTTGTCATCCTATTGGTGAGTTAATGTGATTTGATTTATAAGTACCATCCTTGTCAAGATTTATCCATTTACAAGCATCTGTTTTGTATGTAAGTCTGCCAGCTTGATGAGTTCTCCATCCCTGCACCTTATTTTCAAACTACTGAACAAGTTGTAACTAAAAGCCTTGTGATTGAGTGAGTTTGATGCATGTCTTGAGAGTGGGAGGTTATATAGGTCACCTGACTTGATCCATATCAGAAAACCCTAAAAAAAACATTTTATGTTACCAGGCATCCTCGAGCTACAACCTAGAGGAGTTTCCTGGAGTGATAACAAAGTGGCGCCGTTGCCGGCGAGAGGAGATTGAAGCTTAGCTTCCCTGGGAGACGACATAGATCCATGCTTTGATGATAGACAAATCTTGGACATTATTATGGTTGTAATAATCTATCTGGCAACTCCATTGATATAAGGTGGGTTCAAGAAGACCAAGTACCAGAGCAAACCCAAAGGGGCCACCAGGAACACTAGTTTCATATCCAGAAGAAATTTTGAGGAAAGCTAGGGCTTTACTAAGACAGACCAGCAGTACTGCAAAAAAAGCTACATCAGGTATTTCACCAAATCTTTCTGCTATTATTTCTTTTTCTGAAACTCTCAGTTCCATGGAATTTTTAGATACATCAGAAAAATCTAGGGGTTGGGCATCTTCAAGCACTGCTGCTTATGAAGATCCAATCCCTGGTGACTTCACTGGGATAAGTATACCACCACCTTCTCAACAAGTATCTTCATCAGTGTTGCCTTCCACAACCTTGTCCATACCCATTTCCAATATGGCTGCCCCTCAATTGACTAAGATGGAAATGATCCTAGTAGCTAGGTATGTGCCCTTAATTCTGCGAAATCCTCTCACAGCCATGCCTACTAGGGATTATCTCAAGTATATGCCTAAGTTTATAGGGGAAGGGGATTTCACTGCTGAAGAACACCTAGAGGCTTGTTACAACTATGTTGCAAATATTAACATAGAACAAGAAGATGTATGGACTAGGGTGTTTGTGCAAAGCCTAGATGGCCAGGCTAGGAAGTGGTTTAAGGAACTGCCTTCCGGATTAGTGGCAGGAATAGAGGCCCTAGATGACATTTTCCTAAAGCATTGGGGAGAAAGGAGGGACCACATCTACTATATCTCAGAATTCAGCAACCTGAAAAGAGAAAATGAGGAGTCTGTCTCCAACTTTACCAAGAGATTCAACAATATGTATAGCAAGATCCCTATCGAAATTAATCCCATTGATACCTCAACTAGGATAACTTATGCAAATGCCTTTGACTCTGATTTCTACTTACTTCTCAGAGAAAGGAGGTTTGTTTCCTTATCACTCATGTAGGATGCTGCCCTAGAAGTAGAGTCAAACATTCTGGCATCTCAGAAGGTCAAAGGGAAGATAGACAGGAAAAAGTAGCCAACAGACTATTGTGGGGTTTCGGCATCAGAGAAAAAGATTGACAAAATGACCAAACTATTAGATAACCTCACTGCTGAAATGTCTAAATTGAAGGACCAAGGACATCTACCGGAGAGGGGTAAAGGGCCAAGCGACTTTGCTCCTCGAAACCCAAATTTTGTTCCTTATACAAGAGGAAACCCCCCGGTTCAGATTCTTAGAAGGGAGAGAAATCAAGGGGAAGATCAGAGGATAAGAGCTCCATTTCAAAATGATATATTAGAAGAAGAGCCAGAATTCATTGAAGAAGAAGGAGAAGCTGAAGACAATATCCACTACATGGAGGATGAGGTGGACTATTATTTTCTGACACAGGTAGAATATGAGGAAGCCCTGATTGATGAGCAGATCACTAAAGAGGATGTCTATTAGGATGATGGTCAGGGAGGTTACCAACTGAGGTCGAGGCCAGTTGCTCCCCTCAAGAAGAATGTTGTACTTGTCAAGCAGCCTGCTGCACCAGCTAGAAAGGTTGCGGTTTTACCAAAGAAAGTGGTTGTCCCATCCAAAGCATTGCATAAACCAGCACCTTCAGCCACACCTGATAAATTCCAACTCAAACCTACAGATCATGAGGTAAGGTTTCCAGATAGGTTGCATTATTCCTTCAACCTCGAGTCTGAAATTCAAAAATTGAAAATCCCTTTTCCTTTAATTGAGCTAATGAAAAATGATGCATTCAAAACCTCCATTCTGAATTCCCTTCAGTCCAAGGTGCACATTGACACCAACTTTGTGAACCTGCAAGATGACAAGCCTGTTATAACCCAGGGCCCCATGATCGAAGACCTAAAGGACTCCTGCCCACCATTCTATATATCCTTGAACATCCATGATAAAATCCTCCATAACTGTTTGCTGGATTCAGGAGCCTCTCATAACCTAATGCCAAAGGCTGTGATGGATGAGATTGGCCTCAGCATCACCAAGCCCTAACATGATTTATTCTCCTTTGACTCCAGGAAGGTCAAGTTCTTAGGCCTCATCAAAGACCTGGCTATAAAATTAATGCAGCTACCTTCGAAAAGCGTAATGATGGACATTGTAGTGGCCGATATTCCTCCAAAATTCGGCCTCTTGCTATCTCGGTCATGGAGAAAAAGACTAGGAGGAACCCTTTAGATGGATCTCACATATGCCACCATTCCCATGTTCGGAGGAGAAACTAAGATACTGTACAGGGAAAATCAGTTAGCATACATTATAAGCAAGGAGAGCCGCTCAGTGAATCACCCCATCTACGCGGTGGACACCAATTTTGGGTCTTGCATTTTGCAAATAGATGATAATCAGCAAACATCAGTTCAGCTCACTAAGCCCACCCATCAGCAGCCTGAAGAAGTCACGACAACGATATGGACCATGTATTTCGATGGGGGTGGCGCTCAAAGCTCAGCAGGCGCAGGTGTAATCCTGATCTCCCCATCTAAGGAAAACATTCACTTGTCTTATAAGCTTGATTTCAAAACCACGAACAATGTAGGAGAATATGAAGCCTTGGTGCTAGGAGTTAAAGCGGCCAAGGATATGGGGATCATGTGTGTGAATATTTTTAAAGACACAGACCTCATCATACAGTAGGTCAACAACACTTTTCAGACAAAAAATATCAGATTGAAGGCTTACAGGGACGAGGTATGGAAACCCAGAGACTCTTTTATGTTTTTTGAACTATCATATATTCCTAGGGATTTGAATCACCTGGCTGATTCCCTGGCCATCTCTGCAAGCCTGTTTGTTCCTCCTTTACCCCCTAAGCTTAGCTATGATGTTCATGTCAAGTACAGACCCTCTCTGCTAGACAATGTAAAATTTTGGAGGGTGTTTGAGAATGATGAGGAGCTTAATAAATTCCTTCAGTTAGTAGATGAAATATCTGACATACACATAGACCAGGAAAACCTTAACATGGAGGAATCCAAACAGCTCAAGTTAAAAGATAAAGCGACTGAGCAGAATATTGTCCAATTGCCTAGCAACTACATACCCCGAGGTCTAGTACCATTGGAAAAACTGTTTGATCACAATGACATCCCTTTCAAGCCTGCCAAAGGGGAGCTAGATCCTACTATCCAAGAACAAAACATAGGCAGCCAAAGCGATCCAAAAACGATAAATATATCCACTGGGCTGACTGCTGGACAGAAGTCTGAATTTTGCAGCTTGATAAAAGAGTTTGTTGATGTCTTTGCATGGGAGTATAGTGACCTAAAAACATATGACACCAACATCATCCAGCACAGGATTCCTTTGGAGAAGGACACCATTCCTTTCAAACAGAAGCTGAGACCCATCAGCCCTCTTCTATTACCAGTGATTGAGAAAGAGATCCACAAAATCCTCAAAGCCAAGATCATAATCCCCCTCAGGTATTCCAAGTGGATTGCAAATATAGTAGTGGTAAGAAAGAAAATTGGAGAAATCAGGTTGTGTGTGGATTTTAGAAACCTGAACAAGTGTTCCAAAAAAGGCAACTATCCACTGCCCAAGATGGAACATTTACTGCAGAAAGTCTCGGGGGCCAGGGTCATGTCCTTCCTTGATGGATTCTCTCGATACAACCAAGTTGCTGTGCACCCAGATGACCAAGAGAAGAATGCCTTTACCATCCCCTAGGGCACCTTCATGTACGTTAAAATGCCATTTGGGCTAATGAATGTTGGGGCTACTTTTCAGAGAGCTATGGACCTAGATTTTGTAGGGATAAAAGATAAATTTGTGCTGATATATTTGGATGACTTAATAGTTTACTCTCATAGCCATCATGACCACTTGCAGCATTTAAGGAAGGTATTTCTGAAGTGCAGAAGGTATGGAATATCACTGAACCCCAAGAAGTCCCTGTTTGCACTCAATGAAGGAAAGCTCCTAGGCCACATAGTCTCAGCTGAAGGTGTAAAGATCGATCCGATGAGGGTGGAAGCAATCCAAAAACTGTCAATACCAAGGTCAAAAAGAGACATTTAGTCCTTTTTAGGCAAGATAAACTTTGTCAGAAGGTTTATTCCAAATTTCTCCGAGCTGGTAAAGCATATAACAGTCATGCTAAAAAAGGATGCAGAAATAAAATGGAATAACCAAGCAAGAAACTCTTTTGAAGACATTAAGAAATCCATCATGGAGGCCCCAACCCTGATTAGTCCCGACTACACCAAGGGTTTTTAAATTTTCTCTTTTGCATCTTATGACACAGTGGAAGCTGTACTATTACAAAAGAATGATGAAGGTCTTGATCATCCAATTGATTTTTTCAGCAGAACCCTGAGAGATGCTGAGCTGAAGTATGACCCAATTGAGAAGCAGGCTTATGCTCTCATAAAATCTTTGAAGACTTTCAGAATCTACATTCTCCATGCAAAGGTCATTGCATATGTCCCTTCAGCTGCTGTGAAGGATGTCTTGACTCAGCCTGACAATGATGGGAAGAGAACTAAGTGGATTGCCAAACTCATTGAGTTTGATGTAGAGGTGAAATCCACCAAGCTGGTAAGGGGGTTAAGTCTAGATAAACTCATGGCTAAAGAAAACTATGAACTGATGGGAATAAGTTTCACATGTGTCAGATCAGAAAAGGTGCAGACTATGGTAGCAGCTGAAACATAAGTAAATCAAGATCAGAATAATAGTCCATCAGTAGCTGAGAACATGTCTTCATGTGAGTGGTATTCAGGTATCATTCAATTTTTGCAAAAATTAGAAGTTTCTCCTGATCTCACTCCTAACCAAGCACGAGCTCTTAAGTTGAAATTGTTTAAGTTTTGCATAATTGACAAACTGTTGTATTGGAGGGATCAGTCTGGAATTTTGTTAAGGTGTCTAGATAAAGAGGAAGCAGAACAGGTCATGCATCGCTTTCATTCCAGTACATGTGGAGGCCACCGCTACTGGAAAACCACAACCCACAAGATCTTAAGAGCAGGATACTATTGTCCAGTCCTCTTTGCTGATGTATGCACTTTTGTAAGGGCCTGTGACCAATGTCAAAGATTTATAGGGAAGCAGCAGCTCAAATCCTTGCCCCTTAGGCCTGTTACAGTGAATGGGCCTTTCCAGCAATGGGGTCTGGATTTCATAGGAGAAATAAATCCATCTTCCAGTGGACAACATAAATGGATCTTAGTAGCCACTGACTACTTTACCAAATGGATAGAAGCAGTACCCACCAGAAATGCCACTCATCAAGTCATCATGAGATTTTTATATGAGAACATATTCAGTAGGTTTGGTTGCCCAATAAGGTTAGTAACTGATACTGCACCAGATTTTAAGGCTGGGGCATTAGTTAAAATGTGTGAATCAATGGGTATCCAACCGATGCACTCCACATCCTATTACCCACAAGGCAATGGCCTGGCTGAGTCATCCAACAAAAGCTTAGTCAGAATC
This sequence comes from Pseudotsuga menziesii, assembly GCA_001517045.1. Lineage (NCBI taxonomy): Eukaryota > Viridiplantae > Streptophyta > Pinopsida > Pinales > Pinaceae > Pseudotsuga > Pseudotsuga menziesii. The sequence goes on along the minus strand of LPNX010102488.1, from coordinate 106,092 downwards.
ATCAGGAAACTGCTAGAGACAAATAAGAAAAGCTGGGATTCAAAGCTTAAGTTTGCTTTATGGGTTGATAGGGTAACAGACAAAAGATCCATAGGGACTTCTCCATTCAAACTAGTTTATGGCATTGAGGCCATCTTTCCTATACATCTCATCCTTCCAGCGGCAAAGTTCTTTCAAGAAGAGGAGGATGAACCAAATGATATGGTAAGAAGGATGATGGATTTGGTAGAATTACAACAAATAAGGGAGCAAGTTGTAGGAAAATCAGAAGCTCATCAATAGAGGATAAAGGGCATGTTTGACAAAAGAGCAAAGGCAGACAACTTCCAGGTCAGATATTGGGTCCTCAAGTGGGATGTTGTCAGATAGGACAAGGGGAAACATGGAAAATTTGACTCTTTGTGGATTGGCCCTTTTGTGATAGCCCAGGTGCATAAAAATAACACCTTCAAATTGCAGGGTCTAGAAGGTGAAGAGGTATTTGATGGCCTAGTAAATGGGCATTTCTTGAAGCTCTATTTTATTTAAGGCTCTGAGGCCTTATGATTATAAATTAGTAGATAGTAGGTTGTTTTGCTTTCAGAATAAACTCCATGCCCAATGGAACAATAAAGGATAGTGTTAAGTTACTTAGTTTCTTTTAGGGAAAGGCATTTTGGTTTGGGGTTCTTGGGACCTCACTGGGAGGTTCCCATCCCCAAGTAGGAGCCAGATGTTATCTCCCAAAATAATTTATTTCGATAGTATGAAGAATTTAATTCATGCAATGAGGGATATGAATATCACTAACAGTTTGAAAGCCTCTGTTTTTGATGAAAATTTCACAAAGTTGTAGCTTCGGTGGCTTGGGCGAGGATCAAAACATCTCATTAGCCACTGACAGACGTACAGACTACGGCTTCCGCGATCAGATGAAAACTTCAGTGATCGAAGGTTCTAAGGACTATGGATCGGCGAAGTAAAGCTGAAATTTTCCGCGGTGTCGATGGTATAAAGCACTAAAATGTCGCCAAGTTCACATATCGGAAATCAGAACCACTACTTAATAAATCGTCGGCAAGATAGTTCACTAAGGAGCCGCAACGACGGAAAACAAACTGACTATGGGTTCCGCCACAATAAGAAATCATCGACGATCGAAAGAACTAAGGACTGCGCATCAGAACTTGAAAACACTAATCGTCGGCACAATAGTCCACTTAGGAGCCGCAATGGCGGGAGATAGACTGACTATGGGTTCCGATCAATCAATAGAAAATCATCGACGAGCAACGGGGGGAGACAGACCGACTGCGGGTTCCGCGACAATAGAAACTCATCGGCGATCGGGAGAACTAAGGGTTACGGATCGGCGAGGTAAAGCTAAGCAGCTTCGCTGTGTCGGTAAGGAAACAAACAAGGCTTTCGATCAATCACAAAAATCATTTCAATAGCGATAAAACTAGTTCATTTTCACCTCTGAAACAGCGGCGGCATAACGGTTACGCGCATCGGCGAATAACAAGACTTTCCATCGGTGGCATAGAGGACTAATGCCCCGATTCCTTTGACAAACGACGTCTGACCGTGATAAAACTAGTTCGTTTCACCTCCAAAACAGTGGCAGCATTCCGGTATAGGGCGTCGATGTGATAGAAGACAAAGCTTCCGATTAGCGACCGTGGCGGCAAGGTAGAAAAATCTGGTGGATTAAACAAGAAAGGTCACTTCAGTTAATCACCGAGACACAGGCTGTTGGTGGCAATTTCACACTGAACCAACAGTGGTGATTATCAGCGACCACTTCAGTTCTTAAAAGTTTGCTCAGTGAACTAGATCTTCACAATAGATAGACAAATAGTTAGAAATGGTTTGAAGCCCTAATATGAGAAAACTATCCCTTTTAAGTATTTTTTGTGTAAACAGATCGGATTTTCAGGATCTGTCATTTTTGTAGAAGGCTATAAAGTCCATGATTGATTTTATAATAAGGGTTCGACTTTAGGGATTTGTAATCCTATTCTATTGTCAATCGTCTCATCTTGTTTATTCTAATTGTAAACACTTTTGTTATGAGTTGTTCAGCCATAATCTCTATCTTTACTATACTTATGCCTGAATGTGCATTTAGGTAATTTTCAAGTTGATTAATAGCTAATAGTTGTCATCCTATTGGTGAGTTAATGTGATTTGATTTATAAGTACCATCCTTGTCAGGATTTATCCATTTACATGCATCTGTTTTGTATGTAAGTCTGCCAGCTTGATGAGTTCTCCATCCGTGCACCTTATTTTCAAACTACTTAACAAGTTGTAACTAAAAGCCTTGTGATTGAGTGAGCTTCATGCATGTATTGAGAGTGGGAGGTTATATAGGTCACCTGACTTCATCCATATCAGAAAACCCTAAAAAAAAACATTTTAAGTTACCAGGCATCCTCGAGCTACAACCTAGAGGAGTTTCCTGGAGTGATAACATGTGCTCTTTGACCTAGAGGGAAAAATGAGAATACTTATGTATTTTAAAAAGTATGTGGAAAGGATGTTGTAAAACATTGTACTTAATAGGGTTGGAAAGTGTGGATATGTTCTCTTTGATCCAGAGGGAAAAATGAGAATACTTATGCTTGGGTACTGGGGATAGTTTCAAACAATCAAGTTGAAGCCTTGGTACTTTGGTAAGGTTTGGTACAAGACTATCAACATAATACAAAACATATAATAGTAGTTGGGGATTCAATGTTGATGATTCGATTTTTTGGCCTAAAAACGACTCCAAGTAATAGACCTCTTTGTTGAATTGCATGGAGAATTCAACAATTGGTCTAAGACATTGAAGATGTGCATTCCTATCATGTTCTATATGAATTGAATAAGTGAGTTGATGATCATGCAAGCATTGCATGTAACCTATCTCAACGTATCATATAACTCCAAGAGGGGGGGGAGTCTTCCATTCCCTAACTCCATTAGCAAGAAGCACGAGTTTAATAATTCACCAAGAATTATTTACCCAAAACAAATGGTCATTTACACAATGGACAAGAGGCACTCTCATGCATCTAAGTGGTAGGAAAATTCAATGCAAACAACCACAATTAAGAACGCAATCTATGAATGTTTAATGTAATTAAATTTGATCCATCCAATGAGGTGGATTGCATGTGAGAATACAATGTAAATGATGGATCAACTGTGTACTTTGACTCTAAAATATGACAGGAGAATGATGAGGTGGAGCATCAATCTTCATGCTAAGTCAAAGGGTGGACACAAATGGAAAAGAGTGAACTTTTGGGATAAGACATGGTGGAGAAAGGATTACAAAATTGGTTCATATTCAGTCACCAAGATAGTGTCTTCTGCATCTTTGGCAGTGAATGGAAGTTGTCATAGAATTCTCCTTTCAATCTACAACGAATGCTTCACTCTTTAAGTTTACCAGTGGTTTTGCTTATGCTACCTCTTTGAATTTCATTTGAAGGTTGAAGGTCATCTTTACAACAAGGTTCTTTGTCCGAGAAGGAGGTGATATGTAGTGGTAAGGATATCTAACCAGTCGTTAACTAAAGGCGTAATCTTAATTCTTGCATAAGTGCGAAGTTATGCACTTAGAAGCTATATAGTAGTCAATCATTTGGAATTCCATATAGATTGACAATTGTTAGCTTATGGGTATAAATCAGTGCATTGTAACATTAACATAAAATAAAGCTTTAGATTTTGGAACCTTCATTATTCAACATCCTTCATGTTGTAGAAATTTAGAGCTCAAAGTAGATTATTGGGGTCTAAGAAGTGAAGCTAGGAAAAGGAAGCATAAATACTGGAAAATGCAAATGAGAAGAAGGATATTATAGGAAGGGGTATGGAGAATTCAAATGTTAAAAATCATGATTTAGTTTTGAAAGATTTGTATAAACTAGATGAGCGTGAAAAACGTTTGGAGAGTATGGTGGTTCAAAATTCGTCAATAATGCAGGTTTAGCTTTAAACATTGAGTGCACAAGTGAGCAAATTGACATCTAAACTCGTCACGATTTAAATTGGAATAGATTATCTTAAAGGAAAGAAGGTTGAGCAGGAGGATCAAATTTGGGCCCTGCAGCGTAAAGTGAAGTCACAGGTTCGGGGAGAGTATTCAGTTACTGATTAAAATCTGGCAATCAACATTTATGAAGACTCAAGAGTACCACAAGAAGGTTATGTTGTTGCTCGGCATATAAGTTCAATTGCACTTACACAATTTTTCTGCCACAACTCCATTTCATCCCACACGACACTTCAAATATGCCTTGAAATTTGTGCCACAATTATATCAAGAATGATGCTACAAAATCAATCCTTCAATTTTGAGCTAAATGTCCTCTAAACTACTACAAACTTGCCCTTAAACAATAGTGAATTCTTAAAAACAAATTGTCACAAACTAGCTTCAAATTTTCCCATGAAGATATGCACGCTAAGTATACAAACATTGAGAGTTTTTCAATACTATTAGAACTACTCAAAATGACTCATCTTTAACAGTGGCTCATTAATTACAACTAAGGATTTTATAAGGTTCCAACAAAGTCTGTTTTGAATACCTTAAATCCTCCACTATCTCCTTGGTAAAAAACTCAACAAATTATCTTCATGTGTCTTTTATAGACAAAGTGTACATGTGTCTTCTGTAGACTGCCCTATTTCAAGTTATTTTTAGTGTAACCTCCTTTTCAAATATGCCCTTTGTTATTTAACATAATTTTGTCTACAATCTTTCCAAAGGTATATTGGATAACTTACTAACGTAGTATTAATTTTAAATCAAAGTAAACTTCATTATGGATAAATGCACGGGCTTCCTAGAAATATGTTGTAGTGCTTGTTCAAAATATCCAAAATAGTAGTTCCATCTTACATGTTGTTGCTCATTTCTAGCTTTCATGAATGTCTTAATTTCCATTGCTTCAAATAACTTCTCAATTTATACTTTCAACATAATGACATGTCCATCTTGCTTTTGCAATGATCTTTTTATCTTTTCTCCTATGACAATGTTTCCCTTTTGTTGTTGTTGCTCCCCCTTTCTACAATTATTCTTTTTTTTGTAGCGCCTCCTCTTTTGCCAACCAAAATAAATTTTCTCGTGAGCTTATCTACTTGATCTACAAAAATTGTGATCTCTTCATCAATTGTTCTCTTTATCTTAAGCTGAAATTTATTCAATGGAAACTTCCACAATATTTATAATCTTCAATTTTTTTCTTTCTTTTGTCCTAGCCTACCCTCTTTATCCTATAAATAAGAGGACAAAGAAGGAGTACTGAGAGAATCAACTCCCAATTCTTTAGCAGTCTTTATTTTATTATCAGATTTGCTTTTCTCCATCATATTGCCCAGCTTCAGGACAAGAAGCTTGCTTTGGTTTTTCGAATTATGTCTTGTGTATCCATCATCACCATGTAGCACCAATCCAAGTATCCCTTTCTTTTTCTCTTCTAATTTCTTTCTCCGTACTTTGGACCACTTATCTTTCTTTTGTTTGACAATGTTACTCTTTTATCTTCTTTGAGTAAAATAGGGCTAAGTGACCTTTTTCTTCATCTTCATTTCTTGTTTTCTTCTCTAAAATTTATTGGATTCCTTGTTGTGATTGATTAGAGCATTTTCTTTCATGGATGGATTTTGTTAAATTTTCACACTTAGCCAAATTCTTGATTTTTAACCTCCAATAATTTACTTTACTCATATTAATGCATGGTAACCTAATAGCATTCAAATATGGAAATTATGAGCAGAAATACATTTAACTAAGAAACTGAAAATGTACAACATAAATGAACAGTAAACAATCACGTTTGACACATAGGATTTATGGGAAACGCCCCTTGAAAAACCCCAACCAATTATATGAGATAATTTTATTAATGCCTGTAAAAAAAAAATTTGGAAATTACAACAAACCTATATCAACATTAAATACAATGTATTGACTGCTAAAGAACATCAAATCTCGAAATCTGTGCCCAACACTGGAAATATGACCTTCCACCTCGAAAATTGTGCACAACAAAAATCGTACTGTACATTCATATGTATGGTTCCATACAGACTATATGTATTGTCCAAAAAACATAAATTTCTTTCCTCAATTTCTATGCCAAACAATACAAAAACTACCTCGATTTTCATGGTGTACTTATACTCGATTTTCGTGCTATTGTACGGTCCTTTCTCTACTGTATGGTCACTTCATATTTATGTTGTACAACCCCTCTTTTATATGCACTATATGCTTCCATATTCCTTGGGAAGTGTTCCCACTCTCCTCCTTGAGATTTATGCTCTTCCTCTTTGTTGTAAACTTCTCTCTCATTCTTCTTCTCTCAAGCTTCCCAAAACTCTCTAAAAAATGTGTGTATCCACTCTTCTTAGGTCAAATTTATTATTTCTCTAATGACTCTTCAGCTACCTCTAGATCTCAATAGTGACGATTTGATCTTGGCCCCATTAGATCTACTATTGTGACTTAATCTCTCATTGAGATGACTTAAATCACTTAAGTTACTCAAACTATATAAAAGTCACTTAAGTCATTAAAATAATAAAAGTCACTTTATAAAGTGCTCTTCTAGAGAGCCACTTTTCATACCACTTCTACATGTTAGACACATAGCCTATGTAGAAGTACTTGTCCAAGCTACACAAACTAATACTCCTTAGCGAGGGAGGTACTTCTCAAACCTCCGCCCGGATCTATCTCCAACCCCATCACTCCATTTGTTGTTGCATTTGCTCCCTCTAAACTAGAAATCCTCTGCCTATTGCTCTAGATCCTATATTGAAGACTATTCATACAAGACATGCTCTAAGGAGTGTCCTCAACCTCTTGAGCATCCAACCAATTCATCTTGTACCATCTAACTCTTTTGATAGAAATGGAAGAACTCACACAACCAACCATCCCAGGTATTGGCATGGACCCCAAATCCAAAATTCCTTTGGATCCAACCATAGTCTATCCCAACAACATGTACGATCTCCCTTGTCTGACACCAATCACTCTTGTTGTGTCTAGGGTATCTCCCTCTAGATATATAAATACGTGTCCCCTCTTGAACACCACACTATATCCCTTATCCTCCAAAACTAATACTGAGAGAAAAATAACCTTCAACTCTTATACAAATAACACCTCAGCCACCTCTGGAGATCCTCCAGACTTTAGTTGGAATATCACACATCCAACCCCCTTTACTACATGCATGGTGTCGACTCTACTATCCACATAGCAGTATGATTCTAACTCTAAAGCACTAAGGTACACCAACCTCTTTCTTGTCATATGGAGAGATGAACCATTATCCACAACCCATGCTCTAATTTCCTCAAATCCTGCAATACCAATACCTGAAAGATAAGAGACAAGAAAAAAATCCTTGTGTCAAACTTCTTAGCAGGTGCTCCATCTCAGCTAATGTTGTTGTCTTGGTCTCGTCCTTACCATTCTTCTATTTGTTTGGACATTGAATTGCATAGTGGCCAATGTTGTGATAAGCAAAGCATTTCACTTTGCTCATGTCTTTATTTTGTTCACCTTTCGAGCTAGACCCACCAGTGGGGCCTTTATTGGGCCTCTACTTGCTCTTCCATGTAACACCAAAATTCTCTCCATCATCTCCATGTTGTTGGTATGTGTGGCTAGAGCTAACTCGCAGCCCCTCATGTATGAAATTGTCCCAAAGTCTAGTCCATGTAGGCATGTTCCCTCTATCAATAATTGCATACACAAAGTCCTACCATAGTTGTGAGAAACCATTCAAGGTAGTTGTAACACCTCGGTTTTGACCCCATGGTATTGAATTACATATGATGTAAATATTGTATTTAATCGTGGTTTGGAACCAAAGGCAAATGCCCCACTATGGATTTAGTGTCTTATGTATCAGTGATTAAAATTGATGTCGATGGTTTATGTGCTAGCCATGCACGATATGTTTAAGACANGGGGAATGTTTAACCTTGAGCCATTAGGGAAAATACATGTATCAAAAGAAAACACCCAAAAACGTATGCCCATTCCCTCATGCATTCATGTTTTCAGTTTTTCCTCATGGTGCATGCCCAGTCCATCATCTGGCTCTCACCGAAACGTTGTGGTCCATTATGATCATTCTCTATTCCATTCTGTTCATGCGCACTGTGCATTTGTACTGCTTGCAGAACCATGTTTTGTTCTAGGTTGTTCACCTGTTGTTACCATCCTTAGCCACAAAAAGGTTTGGGGTCTCCTTTGTTTGCTAAATGAATGAGCAGTGGAGATCACTCGATTTTATGAGAAAGAGTGGTCATCTGTGGTTTCCTCATTGTTGTTGTGCAATGGTCTCCTATGTCACAAAGTGAATGGAAACCTGTTTTGTTGTGTTGACATTGTGGTTTGTTGTGTGTGCATATTTTTCCTTGGTCTGAAATGGTTTGGAGTGGGATTGGGTCTGAACTAGCTTGATAAACCTAGTGTAGGAACGAACCTCACAAATAGATCTAGAGGGGCTGGTTTTGTTCTTTGCACACCCTGAACAACACTGGAATGGAAGGCATAGCCTGAGGGATTGTGTAGCAAAGAAGGGATGCTTCCTTGTGTTGGGTGTGTATATGTTTTAGGATCCAAGCCCAATCTACTGCAGGTGTCCATAGCTCGGTGGTTGAGCTCACTAGCTTAGCAGTTCAATTTTTCTAGCTCCTTTGCAGCCTGATAAACCCATTTGTTAGTTGGCTTGGCTGGTCCTTAATGTGAATGTTGGCTTGACTAACTACAGTCTGATAAACCCAGCAGTGGAATGGCTTGGATGTGTTGCCTAATAAACCCATATGTTAGTTGGCTTGGATGAGTAGCCTGATAAACCCAACTGTTAGCTGGCTTGGCTGATTAGCTTGATAAACCCAACAATATATTGGCTTGTTTGTTGCAGCCTGGTAAACTCAACTGTGTTGGCTTGGCTGAGTTTTGTTGTATCCTTGGCTATGTGTGAGCCTACTAGTGTTCCTTATTCCTTGTGGGAATCATGCCCAACTCGAGGGTGGTAGTGCTGCCGAGAGATTGATGAGCACAATAGCCTATGGTTGGGTGGAACGTTGCAGCGACGTAGCTGGTTACGGGACAAACTTCTTTCAAAGATAAATATCTCTGTCTTAATATCTGCTTTTGTATTTTCTTAATGAACTATGATGAACATGCCTAATGTGTTGAATTGATGAATTGCTTCCGCTATATAATTGAAATTGTATGCATCTGTGTATGTTTTATTTCAATGCATTCTTAAATTACGTTATGGAGCTTAGATTTACTGGATTGGTGATGGCCTGAATGATCAAATCTATCCAAGAATTCTGCTAACAGGTTGAATTTCTTGACAGAAATATTCTTTCCGCAACTTGCAAGATGCGGGATGCAGAAACGTCCTGTTGTAAATTCTATTCCCTGCAGATTTCCTTCCGCAACTCTCCTTTCCGCAACTTGCGGGATGCGGGATGCAGCCTCACAATCTCTATTTCTGCAACGGTCTATTCTGCATGCAGGATGCAGGATCACAATTCCCCGCAGATCTCCTTCCAGAACTCTCCTTTCCGCATGTGGGATGCGAGATGCAGGATGTGGGATTGTAGTTTCCATATTTTCTCGATTCCATAAACTCAAGCTTTCTGCACCGTTGATTCTTGCAGATTGATTCTCAGCCATTGATTTGTTTCTAGATGTGAAACATATTGTAACTATTGATTTCCATCACGATCTTTCTCCGTCGTTCAATCTCCTCTGAGATTTTTCTTCGTAGATCGTCGAATGGATCACTGACATGATCAATTTCTCTACTATTGGGGAGTTGAAGAATTTATACACAAACTTGAATAGATTGAACTGCGAGTAGAATGCTCCTTCATCAATTAGGTAGCAGAAATGGTCGTGTTCTGTCTCAGGTGGACGTGAGGGGATATGAAAACCGTTCTAAACAACTATGCATAATCCACTTTCTCACCAACAACACCCAACTCATCATGTACTTGTTAAATCCTTATAAGATATGAAGTAACGTTGTCATTCTTGGTCATCTTAGTATCTCTCAGTTTCTCCCTCAAATCAATTTTTTGGTTTTGATTGTTGTTATAGTACAACTTCATCAAAGCTACCCACATATCAAAGGAATTATTCTTGCTGGTCACATGAGGCATATTGTGGTATTTCACTGCATGAAGAAGAATATGTTTTTCTTTCACATTCCTCTTGTTATATTCAGCAAATGGATCAAGAATAGTGGGAATTGTGACAACTTCCTTGGTTATATCCCATAAATCAGTGTTTTGATCTTCACCCTTGTAAGCATTGTGGAAAACATACACACTCATTAGACAGATGCTTCAGTTTGAAGAAACCTACAAGAGAGAAGATTCACTATGGGTGTATTGCTTCTTGGCAATGGTTGTCAACAACCAAGAAGATACATATGTCATATCAAAGAGTTCATTCATGAGTATTGACATGTATTGTAGTTGAGAGATATTCTTCTCCTCACTTTATTCCTGACACGGGGGAATGATGAACAATATGAAACAAGCAAGCGAGAACAAGCAAGCTCAAGCCACAACCAAATTTGGAAGACAGATTCAGAGTTGTATCCTGAAGACATATTCTCTAGAAAAGTCATGAGTTTGTGACATTCAGTGTCTAGTTTTGACACTCGTGACCATAATGATATTTTAGATAGACATTGTGTCTAGTTCTAACACTTTGAGACATTATTGATAGAAAATCTACTTCAAGTTTTGTGTTCATGTTGGGATCAGGACCAATCTGTTGGTCAAGCAAGAAGCAAGTAGATCTTGTGTTATCTTCCACTGAAGAAGAGTACAGGGGGGTTGTGAATGTTGTCATTCAGGGAATTTGGTAACATGGGATTCTGATAGAGTTTGGCATTCTCACTTCTCCTTCATTAGAAATTTATGTGATAATCAAAGTGCAATAAATATTTCCAATGATCCAGTACAAAAGCAATGCACCAAACACATAGAGGTTCATATGCACTATATCACAGAACTAGTGCACAAAAAGACCATCATGTTGCATTACTTCCCTATAGAGGAGCAGGTTGCATACATTTTTACAAATTCTTTCACTGAGAAGAGATTTGTCTATCTCATATATCGGCTTGGTGTGAAGGCTTGATTGAGTTCCCCGACTGTTCATTTTTTAGGGGGTATTTTGTTCCCATGAGGTTTCCTTGTTTTCTTAGTTTCATGAGCAATTATTTTTTCATTATTATTGTATGGGTGACTTTTGGTCTCAGTTTCTAGGGCCCAGGTTGTCGAAGTTTGGATTAAGGGGGGGTCTTAGGATTATTTAATAATCCACCCTTGTCCACCATAGTCATTTTGTCAGTTTCCTAGTTTAGGATGATGTCATCACTTTCCTAGTGTTATGCAGATGTTATCTGGGGCCCACTATCCACTTGATGCACCCCCAAGCACAAGTTTAATATATTTGGAGACCAATACCTATATTTTAGGATCCCACTTAGTGTTCTAGGAGTCCCACCTTCAGTTCACCCTCACCTTAGTGGAGTCAAGCTTTGATGGCCACTTTCAGTTAGCCAAGTCTCCTAATGTGCCACTTTTGCATGGAAATTACATGATTTAAGGATAAAGGTTCCCATGCTCACCTACCAGCTCAATTAACTGATTGTTAACTAATCCATTTGTCTGGAGTTGCATTAGTGATGTATGCAGTGGTGTTTTTTCCTATTCTAGTCATGTCTACAGTCAGGGATTCGAATCCTCTTTGGGTGATTCAAATTTCCTCCATTGTATTATGTGTTGTTCATATACATATTAATGATCATTGTTGTCAGCTTATTTCTTCCAATTGTATTTTCTTCAATGATTAATTTCACAGTGCATTTTTACCAATTTTTACACCACAATTCATCTTTCTACCGAATTCTTTCACTGTAAGGTATTCCCCAGCCTGATGATATCCCATGGTTCATAATTTCACACTATCCATATCAACATAAAATATTTCAGATATGAAATATGTCATCTACATCCATAATACATATAAAATCAAAACTCATGGCTATCACCTACATCCATACATATCATAATAAAATCAAATCTATAAGGACATGTATTTCCAAAAATGTAGTAAATAAGCATGCAATAAAATACTCATCTTAATCATGGGAAACTAGATTCAACATGACATTGTTCCACCTAGATAAAGACATGCCATGCTCATGCATATTTCAACATGACAATTACCCCCGAGCTGAGGCCATAGATCCACAAGAAAAGGTACTCCCAAACCAAAATGTATGGTGCGTTCATCTCAACACCGGGAAACTACCACACAAAAACAAATGTATCTCAGTCATACATATACCTTCCAACAACACAAAAAGTATTCCTTACTAGAAACGTTGCTTCGAACATAATGGAATAGGTCTCATAACCCATAAATGATCATAAACATGTGAACCATAACATATGGTTGTGGCCTTTTCACTCTGTCAGAAACCACAATTACACCTTTCTCCATTTAAACTTTCCCTTCCATCTATACTATCAGGTGGAATGGGATTCCATTCAATACATAAGTCCCTTAGTACATCCCATCAACTATTGGGCTTCACGTGCTATATTTGTACAAAGACAAGCAATGGGATAAGGATTCATGTTGTGTTCTGCAAGTCAATCTTCAACCCCCATTACAAGGTCTTCAAATATTATTAGAAGGCCTTCAATATTCAACAATACAATGCATATCCTACTCGAGAGCATGTATTTTCGAAACAAGAGAACATTCCACTTCACTAGAGATATCAAGACAAAAACCAGAGAAGAGAGTCAGAGAAAACTCATTTCAATACACAAAATAACCACTCGAATCCCTAAGTGAGTGACTCAAATTCCAAGAGAGGCAACTCCAAAGGTTAGAATCCAAATTTAAATGATGAGAGAGAGGAGTTACTCATTCATGAGATTCCTTCCAAGAATAGAAAAAGGTGGAGTGACGAGGGAGTTACACTTTTTCAAAAGAGTGTAGGCTAAAAATATCTAGTGACGGCGCATGAGTGGATGAAGAGCATCACAAGTGGCTAAGAAGGGTGCACTAGCCAAGTAGGCCTCTACAAACATCAAGGAGGACTCAATAGTTTCTCCATAAACCATAATAATCAAAATGACGTCTAACAAGTAATGTTAGGGAGAGCAACAACTCCTAGTCCCCAACCCCCTCATATGCAGAATCCATTAATCACCATTCTCATTAGTTGTCCATGTTGAACTAGTTATTTAAATAATAATAATAATAATACTGTCCAAATTGCATAGTCCTGACACCTAGTTCCCAATAATAAACAAAAATAATAACATATGTTTCGGGGTTAACAATGCACCGTCTTCGACAGAGTGAGTGTTCTGGAGAATCGAGGGTCCAACGCATTGAGATCATCGTCCCAACGCTGATCTGCAGGTGACCTGACCGATAAATGACCCTAAGATTGATCGATCCCTGACCTGATCTCATGTGTCTTGCTAGAGGTGGAATCCTGCCACCTATTTCCTATGCAGATGCTTAAGCCTTCAGAAGGTTGACCAACACCAAGGGGAAGAAAACTGATAGCAACTCCCTCCCTAAATTTGTAAATAAATTGGACAATGTCCTAAGAATAGACCTCCCTCTAGATCAACCAATGCGAGTTCCAGTCTCTTTGGTAGATCGGGCTTTGATCGGCTAGTTCACAGGTCTGTGGCCCTCCCCAAGAACAACGGACAACTGGATACAAAAAACTGGAGACCATTGATCTGTAAGTTTTAAACCTGTGTAGAGAAGCAAAGCATACATATTATTTTAAGCAAAATAGAGATCACAACACATCATTCACACATAAACACAGAGATTTACCCTGGAAACCCTTAACCGGGAAAACCAGAAAACCTTGGAGCCACACCTCCTATTTTCTCTTCATTACATTATGAGATCCTCACAATACAAAATATAGGTATTCCGCAACATCCAAATACACTAATCCATTAATCCAGATTAGAAAAAGACTCCAATCCCTTAACTGGGATTACGTTACATATTTTTAGACAACTTCTAAAAATAGCCACAAACAATTATAAATAGCCATAAAATCTATAAATAGCCAAAAAATTTGCTCGCTGCGCTCGCAACGGAAACAGGGCCTACGGCCTGTTTCCGTCGAAGGTGCCTTTGGGATCACCGAGTTGCAGCGCTGACATGTGCACCTCCCCTCCATACGTACATGCAAATAATATAACATATACCCAACATTCTCCCACTTGTTGTTTCCTTTGCATAGCAATGAGTCATGTACTCATAAAGTTACAGGTTTAGGGCATCAATGCCCATAGATTCTCTACACCAAGATAACTTCTCTGTACTAACAGACTTTGTTAATGAGTCTGCAACATTTTTCACGGTGTTAACCTTCTCTAGCAGCACCTTGTTTTCTTCAACCATATCTCTCACAAAGTGATATTGCACATCATTATGCTTTGTCTTGGCATGATAAGCATGGTTATTTACTAGGAAGATTGCACTTTGGCCATCACATTCTAACCTTACACCTTTCTGTACAAACCCAATACCTGAACACAATCTTTGCAACCACACAACTTCTTTGCTTGCATGAGTGGCTGCCATGTATTCAGCTTCTGTAGTTGAGAGTGCAACTACAGCTTGTCTCTTGCTCATCCAACTGATAGCTCCTCCAAATAGGTCAAACACATACCCACTTGTACATCTTCTATGATTAAGGTCTCTAGACCAGTCTGCATCAACAAATCCATGTACATTTATTACTCTGTCTGGTCCAGGCCTTCCTTGGTAGCAGATTGCATAATCTGTGGTGCCACACAAATATCTGAAGACCCTCTTTACAGCTATCCAATGCTCATTTCCTGGTTTTGACATATATCTGCTCAAAACTCCCACTGCATGAGCAATGTCTGGTCTTGTACAGACCATTGCATACATCAAACTGCCAACTGCACTGGCATATGGAACCTGTGACATGTCTTCTTCTTCTTCCTGTGTCTTGGGACACTGCTCTACAGATAACTTTACACCTATAGGAATAGGAACCTTGATCGACTTACTTTCCTGCATGTTAAATCTCTGTAGTACTGTCTCAACATATTTTCTTTGATTTAAACTGATCATTTTGTTTACACGATCTCTTCTTATCTCCATTCACATAATGAAGTTTGCAGCACCGAGATCTTTCATATCAAACTTGGAGGACGGTTGAGACTTCACCTCCTTTATAACATCTTTGTTGTTTCCAATCAACAACATGTCATCAACATATAGAACTATGTTAATGAAGTGATCACCAAACTGTTTGGAATATACACAATGATCAGCTTCGCTTCTCACAAACCCCAATCCAAGTATGTATGTGTCAAACTTTTGGTACCACATCCTTGGAGATTGCTTTAGACCATAAAGGGACTTCTTTAGTTTACATACCAACTCATTCTTTCCCTTTACTATGAACCCTTTTGGTTGTTTCATGCATATTTCTTCTTCTAGATCCCCATGTAAGAACACTATCTTCAAGTCCATCTGCTCTACTTCAAGATCAAAGGCAGCAGCAATAGAAAGAAGAAATCTAATAGAAGTTAATTTTGCAACTGGAGAAAATATTTCACCAAAATCAATTCCCTCTACTTGAGAATATCCCTTTGCTACCAAGCGGGATTTATAGTTATCCACTTTACCTTCTGCATTCAACTTCTTTTTAAATAGCCATTTTCTCCCAATGACTTTTCTCCCAGCTAGTAACTAGACTAGCTTCCAAGCTTCATTTTTGTCCAAAGAATCCATTTCTTCATCCATGGCCTTTTCCCAGAGATCACTATCCTCTGAATTAACAACTTCCTTCACATTTCTAGGATCATCATCAGTAATAGACATAGCAAAATGAGAGCGAAAATCAGGAGGGGAATAGCTTTCTGGTTGCCTTATTTCTCGTGATGATCTCCTCAAAACTGGAGTATGCGGTTCTTCTTCTTCTGATTCTGCTTCTTCTATTGAGTTAGATTCTTCACCTTCTAATTTAAACTCTATTTTCTCTGGTTCCTTTTCCATTGGATTCACTTACTGTCTGGGGACTTCTTTGACCTCTCGAAACACAACATCTCGACTGTAAACAGTCTTCTTAGTTATAGGATTCCAAAGCTTATACCCTTTCATACCATCTTTATAGCCAATAAAGATACACTTCTCAGCTTTGTTATCCAACTTGCTCCTTTTCTCCTTTGGAACATGTACATAAGCATCACAACCAAAAAATTTTAGATGCTTAATAGAGGGTTTCTTACCAGTCCATACCTCTTGTGGAGTTTTATCAATCAATGCTGATCTGGGTGATCGGTTTACCAAGTAACATGCTATCTCCACTGCTTCTGCCCAGAATTCTTGTCCTATCCCAACACTGCTTAGCATGCTCCTTGCCTTTTCCATTAACGTCCTATTCATCCTCTTAGCAACTCCATTCTGTTGAGGTGTGTATGGAGTAGTTTTTTGCCTCGCTATTCCACACTTCTTACAAAAGTCCTCGAATTCGTTCCCACAGAACTCTCCATCATTATCTGTCCTCAACACCTTTATTTTATTTTTTGACTGATTTTCTACAAGAGCCTTAAATTCTTTAAACTTGGAAAATACTTCAGATTTCTTTCGAAGGAAATAAATCCATATGTTCCTTGAGAAATCATCTATAAATGAAACATAATATATAGATTTTCCTAATTATGGAACGGGAACAGGTCCAAACACATCACTATGTATTAATTCTAGAATTCCCTTTGCTATTGTAGCACTAGATGCAAATCTTACTCGATTTTGTTTTCCATATATGCAATGTTCACAGAAATCAAAATCCAGAGTGTAATCAGTCATACCTTCAACCATAGCTTTACCTTGTAATTCTCGAAGTCCCTTTTCTCCGATATGCCCCATTCTTTGATGCCACAGCATTGTCTTTCCTCCTGATGTAGTCAGGGTTTTGTCATCTTTACCTCCTTCCTCCAGCACAACAGAATTGTTACATTCATCAATGATGGTTTTTCCTAATAGTTTGTATAGAGTTCCATACCGAACTCCCCTCATCAATACCATTGATCCTCAAACCATTTTGCAACCACCACCTCCACACACAGTATTTACACCTGAAACATCCATCTTTCTGACAGATATCAAGTTTCTTGCTAGATTTGGAATGTGTAGCACTCCAGGCAAAGTTCTAATCCTTCCATCCTTCAGTTTTAGCTTGACTCTACCACGTCCAATGATACTGGTTGGTGAATCATCTCCCAAGTACACATCTCCTCCATTGTACTTTTCATATTCACAGAACCACTCCCTATGAGGGGTCATATGACATGACGCACCTGACTCAATCAACCATGTATCACGTTCTGAAGGATTACCCATGGAAGCTAGGTACACATCCCCTCTTTCTTCTGAGGAGTTCTTCGCCTATGTGGAAGGGGTATCCTCATATACCTTTGCTTTCTCAACATTCTTAGATCTGCAATCCTTTTTATAGTGCCCAGATTTACCACATTTCCAACACTTCCTTATTCCTTTTCCTGGGGATTTAGATCTACCCTTAGATTTAGATCTCCCCCCAGATCCTTTATTTTTGTTTCTCTCCTGGGGACGACCTCTCACAAACAAGGCATCCATGCTATGATTATCCATGGTTTTCTGCCTCATCTCTTCTGATAGTAGGGATGATACAATTTCATCAAATTTTAAGGTCGCCTGGCTAGAACTACCTATTGCAACAATTAGGTCGTCCCAGGAATCCGACAAAGAACACAATATTGTAATACATTTATCTTCTTTAGCCATTTTAATACCAACAGAGTTTATCTAACTTACCAGAGTATTGTATACATTCAAATGCTCTGTTACAGTGTCATTCTCGTCCATTCTGAGGTGAAACAACTTGTTCACAAGGGATTTTGATTGATCCAAACTCCCTAGTTTTGCCCATATCTTTACTGCACTATCTTCACCAGATACGTTCAACAACACAGAGTCTGATAAGCACAATCATATTGTACTCCTTGCCCATCTTTCTAATTTATCCCAATATTCTTGTGACGTTGCAGTGGGTTTCGTACCTGGATCCACAGCAATCCACTGTTCTCGATCTACCAGAAGATCCTCCATTTTGAGCTTCCATAGCTCAAAATTCTGGCCTTTAAATTTCTTGATCTCGATTCTTGAAGTGCTCATCATTCTCTTTCAATACACAAATCAACACTGCAAAGATCCCACTGAACCCAAGTTTATCACAGACCCAAGATCTATCAATTGCGTTGAACCCTTAGCAGCAAAGGCGTTCCCCTGATGCCAAAATCGAGCTCTGATACCACATGTAGGTTTTAAACCTGTGCAGAGAAGCAAAGCATCCATATTCTTTTAAGTAAAATAGATATCACAACACATCATTCACACATAAACACATAGATTTACCTTGGAAACCCTTAACCGGGAAAACCAGAAAACCTTGGCGCCACACCTCCTATTTTCTCTTCATTACATTATGAGATCCTCACAATACAAAATATAGGTATTCCGCAACATCCAAATACCCTAATCCGTTAACCCGGATTAGAAAAAGACTCCAATCCCTTAACTGGGATTAAGTTACATATTTTTAGACAACTTCTAAAAATAGCCATAAACAACTATAAATAGCCATAAAATCTATAAATAGCCAAAAAATTTTGCTCGCTGCGCTCGCAATGAAAACAGGGCCTACGCCTTGTTTCTATCGAAGGTGCCTTTGGGATCACCGAGCTACAGCGCTAACATGTGCACCTCCCCTCCATACGCACATGCAAATAATATAACGTATACCCAACATGATCTCCGCGAGTGTGACCTGCTATTCAGTAGGCAAGTGATTTTTTTTGTTCGAATTCATCTCCAAAGAAGATAGGGATCTGATTTTTAGAAGTGGACCTTACTTCATGGGTCCACAATGCCTGTGTCTCAATCGCTAGACGCCTGATTTCTATTCATCCTAAGATGTTTCGAAGACGATATCGGTTTGGGTTCGTTTACCCAACTTGCTGATCCATTGTTGGAACTCTTCTTCATTGCAAACCATAGGAAATGGATTAGGGAAACACATAGATCAAGCTGATCCAAAAGGCTAGTATTCCTGCGCTTAGATATGCATCGAAGTTGACCTAGAAGTTGGACTACCTGAAGAAATCAAACTCAAGGTAGGGGACTGGAAACACTACCAGAAACTAGATTATGAACATCTGCCATTTAAGTGCAGAAGTTTCCATGAATACGACCACTTCCAAAAGTAATGCCCAAAATACTCACAAGATAAGGAATAAGGGGAAGGATGGAAGCAAACAAAGCGCTCGAAGGTAAACCCTAAACCAACCCCCAAAAATGATTCCAATCCAACTAACTCCAACTTCGGGACAAGCAAGGAAAATCCCCCCTCTGACAGGGACCCATCCATTGACAGGGTTAGACATGTCTTCTTGTTTCAAGTCATGCAATGCTTTGGGTTTGACTTTGGATTCTTTAACTGGATCAAAGCTTGCATTGGGTCTCCATGGATTGCCTCGTTGGTTAATGGTTGAGATGCTGATTTTTTCCAAGCCTCTAGGGGCCTGAGGCAAGGATTCCCGCTTTCCATGCTTATTTATTCTATCCATGCCTCAGTTCTAAGCTTTCAATTGGAACGATGTCAACTCCGGTAAGATCTAATGGGAATTAGAATAACAAGACGATTCAAGGACATCAACCATGTGCAATTTGCAGATGACATGATTCTCCTCGAAGGAGCAAGCACCTTCACTACTAGAAGTTTCAAAAGGGAACTAGGCCATTACAAGGAAGCTTATGGCAGTCAAATAAACTACATGAAAATCCAAATCTACAGATGGAACTGCTCACCCAGAGAAATGACAAAAATATCTAGAATTCTGGAAATTGAAGGGAAAAATAAATGGGATTCCTTCAAATACTTTGGAATCCCCATTATCAGATAAAACTCAAAATCAGTTCACTGGCTCCAATGATGGACAAACAAAAATCCAAAATTAACCCTTGGGAAGTAAACTAGCTCAATCTAGCAGGGAAACTAGTTCTAATTAAATCTATTTTATCTAGCATTCTGATTTATCAAAGCTCTATCCTTTTGGCCTTGAGTGGATTCATTAGCAAAATGGAATCTATTTTAAGGAGATTCTTGTGGAAGGGAGGAAAATAAAGTGAGAGTAATATCTCGCTGGTCAGCTGGAGTAAAATCACCAAGCCAATTCTAGAAGGGGTCTCGAGATCATAGATATTAGATCTCAGAATTTGGACCTTAGTGCAAAGCTTATTTGGAAGTTGGTAATAGGTAAACTAACATGGAGCAAGCACACCATCTGGAAAAAATACTTCTCAGGGTCTCGAAAAAAATGCCTAGACGAGACTCCAAAAGTTACGAAAGGATCCCCAATCTTCTCATCATGCCAAAAAGATATGGGATTCTTCAAGCCTCATCTAACATGGATACCGGGAAATGGGAAAAACATCCAAATCTGGGAGGAGTCCATCCTTGGACAACCTTCACTTGAATCCATACTGGGAACCATCAACATCAAACTTCTTTATCATTCTCTCAACATAACCTCCCTTTGGGATATCTCAACATGGAATGATGATGGTTCTAAGTCATGGAAGGAGTGGAAGCTTTTGAATTGTCCCAAGCAGTTGCGCCACGAAGTACAAATCCCGATTTATTATCTCCATGGGAAATCCCTTGTCTTAGGCCTGGTGAAAGATGCTCGAGGATGGGGTACCAAGTCAGTAGGGTACACTGCAACTGAAGGTCACACACAGTTTCAAGCTATTCTGCACATCCTACTAGATATGACTCTCTAGAAAGAAATATGTAGGATTAAAAGGCTCCCAAAGGTCGACATTTTTATCTGGACATTAGCACATAAGAAAATATTGATAGGTGAAAATATCAAAGGAAGGGACTAGGAAGGACCTTCGAGCTATCCCCTATGTTTGACAAAAGAAGAATCAACTAATCACATTCTGTTAAATTTACCATTCGCAGCTGAGTTTTGGAATCAAGTCGTAGGCCCCTAGTAAGTAATAATTAAATTTCCAAAAGATATCACTACTCTCCTTAGCGACTAGCTATCTAATTGTCTCGTTTTCCTTCTTAAAAAAGAGAGGCTTAGAGCCTGCTGGTTGACTTTACCCAAATTCATTCTCTGGGAATTATGGCTGGAACGAAATGCCCGAATATTCACAGGGAAGTCCTCCCATGCAACCCAGGTGTTCGTGAAAGCTTAGGCTCCGATGGGAGACTGCCTCAACTCCCTACAACTCCCGAAGAATAAGGAAGACCTACCTCCAATTGAAGAAAATTGGATGCATAATTTTTCCCCACTACTCAAACTATCGGTAAGGAAGCTCTCGATAGCTCAAAATAATGGGAAATTTGAATGGATCAAATGGATTTCAATAATTGAAAAAAATCACTCCAGGGGTATAAAATTTTCTTTTAATGGAGCGCCCAAAGGAAATTCAGGGGCAACAGGAGGAGGAGGGGTTCTTCTTAATCCCAATGAAATGATTGAGTTAAGATATTCTTGGGGAATTTGTGAAAACTCCAACAACATAGTTGAAGCTTTAGCGCTTTGGAAAGGACTCTACCAAGTAAAGACCAAGAATATTATTGAACTCAACCTCTTCGAAGATTCATGAATTGTGATCCAAGCTCTCATTATAAATAGACAACCCAACAATATGAGACTTAGGCAAATTCACAAGAAAATTAAAATCCTCATGAAATGCTTCCACAATATTAAAATATTTCACATTCTTCGTGAGATCAATGGAGAATCTTATAAGACCACCAACGAAGCAATTCCTTTGGACAAAGGAATTTTGAATCTGAATGGAAACAAGCTTTCAACATTCCATAAGAATCCTGGTTCGACATGTAGGGACATGTGTGAAGAAAATCTAGTGATTTTCAGATTTGGGCATGCATGATGGAAGATGATATTTGTGTGATGGGGTCTAGGAATAAGGCTGATTTCTACTGAGACTTTGAATTGAGATTGTTGAGTATGCATTTAATCCTCTCTTAATGCTGTGCCAATGATTTTCTTGCTATTTTAATACAAATTATAACTTTTTTTGTTAAAAAAAATGCATCGTCCTCGATGCATACTTATTACATTCATGTCGCAACACAAAATTTCAAAAAAAAGATGAGGGTATGCCTCCCTCATAGCATCTTCTAGCTTCCATGTAGCATCTTCAGGACTGTAATGGGTCCATTGGACCTTTACCTGCCTGATTTCTAGGTTCTTGAGCAGCTTGAATTTTCTGCCCTATATGGAAATTGGTATCACTAAAAAATCACCTTCTAGTTCCACCCGAATCACATTCCAATCAATCACATGTTAAACATCAGGTATATACTTTTTCACTAAAGATACATTAAATACATTATTCATGTTTATGCAAGAAGGCAAAACAATCTCATATGCAATTGAACCTATCCTAGGTAAGATATCCAAGGGTCCACGGTATCACAAACATTTTTCTTCCTTCAATTCTTTATCACAACATGTTTATAATCTAAGTTATAGATAGTCGTTAGCCCCATATTTGTGTCACACATTCCACATAAAGCATTAGTAGCTTTTAAGGATGACTATCTACAACATAGGTACTAGTGCTTAACATAGTAATTACAAGCATCAAGACAAAAGCATATATAGACTCTAGTATCATATTCCAACCATTATCATTGAATCTTTACAATCATTCCAATGCTAAACATATAGGACTATCATGTCCTTGCTAATCAAGCCATACACACATTATTCACATGATCATAAGATATATACAGAGTATATACATATATATCATAACTACATAAGAACAACTTACTTAACCATATGCATTCTCATAACCTGCATGGATAACATATGTCCCAAGTACATCACAACAATATAATCAAATGCCAATGTATACATCATAACGCATCATACAAACACATACTGTCTTTTATCTACCAAGCTGGGCAAGACCAACAACTTACATAGCATCATCAAGTACATGAATACCTTTACATTTATACAAAACATTTTTAACATATCAAAATCACAACTTGACAAAAACTAGGTGTGTAAGTTCCACATTCCATCCAACTGTAGGAACTCATACAACATACACTCTTTCCGTCGTGAGGCCACCCTAAATCTGGGCTATGGTTCCACTAGCACCAAGGGAAGACATAAATATTTTCCAAGATTTCTCCACATCATCTAAACACCAAGTCCACAACCATCCCAGGATAAGAGACTCAAGGATTCACTTATCTATGATCCTTCATGGGTAGAGTACCTAATACCTACTTAATCATATATAAACAGGACAAGGGAAGAAATCCCTTTCCAATCAACATATCATGCCAACAAACATTATATAAATAGTTACCTTCAATCCATTATTTTACCAAGCATTAATAACATACTTTACCTCATGAGGGTCAAGCCCTTATCCCACACATGGGACTTATAAACAAATGCAACATGGATGTCAATGCATCCATGTCTGACCCAAACATAGACATCCGTCCATGCATGTCCGACCCAAACATAGACATCCGTCCATGCATACATATGCAATAGGAGAAGGGTCAAGCCCTTGCTTCCCAAACCCTAGACATGGGTAAGAATTAGTCCATCATAATTTCCAGAATCTAGAAATATCCATCTTATGCTTAGGACACAACACACATTCCTATGCACAGGGAGGTAATGCCTAACCCTGAATAAACTGACACCAATTAATTAATGTACAATTAGGTGCATTAGAAGGACATTTCCTTCAATACTCATCATACAAGGATGGTGATATCAACATGCATAGACCTCAATGCAATCAGAAGATCCTATGCAATATTAATATACTACATGCCTTTGTACACCAATCTTTAAACACCTACCAACCATACTACTTATTACTCAAGGCAACAACTTACAACATTACACAATATATCACAGATGTTACATAGTATCACTTCATAAACAATACATAGTGTAGCATGCATATGTATCACATCCAATAAAAGATGAGCATAAGCCCTTCTACAAACCCATGCCCACATAATTTAATTATGGGA
>LPNX010102488.1:8435-81731 GCA_001517045.1 Pseudotsuga menziesii | reverse complement strand
AATTACAACTATATTGACCAAACTAAAAGCCATAAAGGAATGCCACTCCACAATTAACAAATGTCTAATTTCAAAAGAAGGACAACGCCTTCCGCCTTGGCTGCCCACACAAAATAACTAGCAATTATCAAATAATTGACAATTTTTTAATAACAAAGAGGAGCAACACCTTCTCATGAACTGTGTATTTCTTTTGGCTACCAAACGAAAAAATTAAATACAACCAATAATTATTCAATGGATGCAGTCCCCGAGGGACCATTCCCTCTCCTGCACCAAGAACATTTCAAAACAAGATTTAGAATCAACAGTTACACGATCATGGAGGGAAAAACCCTCTCTCCTTCCCAACACATAATAAATATGTAATTACTTCAATTACCAATTAATTATGAATACCAATCAATGTAATGCAACATACAATGCCCAAAAGGGTTGGATCCATTGGTGAAGAGCGAGGATATTTTCACTAGTGGGCAAGGTTCAATTCCAATGAGGGCTGAACTTGGAGCCATGGGGGCACGTTGAGGTAGTGGTTGAATGTGTGGTTTCACCCTGATAGATTGTATTAAATGATCTTGTGACCCGTGGACACATAAGTGGATGAAATCCCACCCCCATGTCGTCCTAACATTTTAAAATCCCAGAGGGGTGTGGCTCAACCGAAAATTCACTTGATATGAAGGACATGTTGTAAATGGAGGTCAAGAGTCCAAATCACCCTGAATTATCTATGCCCCATATGCTTGCAGGCTGTGTCGGTGCACCTAGGGGTATATATATTAAATCTCATTCAATCTAGGAAGGAGGTACGCTCTTTCTAAGGTCACAAATCATAATCAAGGGGATGTAAGGGGGTTGCACACTCTACATATCTTTGCATACATCCAATTAACACACATTAATGCAATTAATATTTACAATTAATTATAAGAAGAAAAGGGCTTGGCTCTTCAAGAGCGTGTTCATACTTTAACAATCAGATCTACTCTTTAGGAAATTCAGTGAGCAGAGATGTAGAAAGCTATAGGATCCCCAAGGGCAATGCCCTCTCCTCTTTAACATAAAATATAGAGAAATGGAAGCATACATCAATAGGAATATACGATGAGAGGATTTGGAGAGTGCATTTTCACTAATAAACATGCATACAAATGATAACCAACCCCAAGGAGAGTGCTTCCTTCTCCTTAAATACCAATTCAACACACTCTATACAAATTTCAATGCCAAAATAAAATAAAATGAATGTGAAACAACTCTTTGGACAAGTGGCTCATTCCCCTCCCAAAATAGACAAGGAGAAGAACCTAGGACAAATATATAAAACATGTCACAAATATTGAAAACAAAATAAAAAGGAAAATGGAACCACCATTGAGACAAGTGGCCCGTTTACCAAAAATAGAAAAGGAGTTACTTAGCAATGTAACCATCAAGTGGCATATACCATGAATAGGAACTCTAAAGGAAATAGAGGGTAATTTCCAATTAATAATTATACTCTTAATATAAACAATAATACTATATCATTTTAATAGCATTAAATTAATAGATATTATTTTCATCCATTCATACCATTAAATTAATAATGATAACTATTTACTTATCAATCAATAATCATACTATTTGCTTATCACTAAGATAAGAAATAATAACATATCTATATTATATAAGCCACACGTTATTAATCCACTTTGTACTAGAGGTCACATGTGCATTCAACAGACTACACATCTCTTTCACAATACATACATTATGATTCCAAATACATAACATAGAGTTACAAATATGTAGAAGGCCCAACAGTCGCATAGTTGAAACCTTGCTCTGATACCACTCTGTGATGTCCCCGACCCCAAAACCAAGTCCAAGTCACTAGGAAACCCAAGGTAAGGTTGAATCAAGGTAACACACAATGGAATAAGGTTATATAAAACTAGGCAAACATGCCAACATGCCAATTAAATAAAACCTTCAGCCTTTTAAAAACATGCAAACTTGCAATGCATATGATTTTCCATATGCACATGCAATGCAAGGTAAATGCAAAAATTAATGTAAACAGACCTGAGCAAGATATCAACATTTATCTAAAAATCAAATATCAGATCAAATACAACCATTTAACCATCAATATAATCAGATCTGCAATTGCCGTAAACCTTATAATAAACATATTTACAACCTACCATCTACAACCATATTAACAATGTTAATAGCAGATCCACTGACTACCACCTACAACCATACGAAAAATAAGTAAATAAAATATAAGGTCTTCCATATACATCCATATAACCATTAACAAAATCATATTTGCAAGCTAACATAGACAATGCAATAATTGGATCTACAGGCTACCACAATCAACCACAATAAGATGATTAAAAAGCAGATATACTCACTACCATCCATAGCCATATAAACATAAATGATTTCAGATATGAATATTTCATATACAACCATATAACATTAGATATCATGGTTGTCACCTACATCCATACATATCATAAACAAATCAGATCTATAAGCACATATATTTTCGAAAATGTAGTATATCAGCATATAATAAAATACTCATCTTAATTATGGGCAACTAGCTTCAACAAGACAATGTTTGACCCAGCAAAAGACATGACATGCTAATGCATATTTCAACATGATATTCACCCCCAAGCTGAGGCCATAGATCCATAAGCAGAGGTACTCTCAAACTAAAATGTATGGTGCGCTCATCTCAACATCATAAAACTGCCACAAAAAAAATTGTATCTAAGTCATACATAAATATTTTTCAACAAAAAAAAAGTATTCCTTAATGGAAATATTGCTCTGGATGTAATGGAATAGGTCTCACAACCTATAAATGATCATAAATAGGTGAAACTGAACATATGGTTGCACCCTTTTCACATTGTCAAAAATCACAACTACACCTTACTCTATCTAAACTTTCCTTTCTATCTACACTACTTGGTGCAATGGAATTCCCTTCACTACACAAGTACCTCATGAAATCCCATCCAATTTTGGGCTTCATTTTCTAGATTTAGGTAGGGACACACGATGGGATAGGGACTCATGTGGTGTTATGCACATTCACTCTTCAATCCCCATTATAAGGTCTTCAAACCTCATTACAAGGATTTCAATATTCAACAATAGAATGCATCTCCTACTCGAGATCATGTTCTTTCTATAAAAAAGAGAATTTCACTTCACTAGAGAGCTCAAGAGAAAAACCAAAGAAGAGAGTGAGAGAAAATTTATTCCAATACACAAAATAACCATTCGAATCCCCAAGTGAGTGACTCGAATTCCAAGAGAGGTAACTCCAAAGGTTAGAAGCCAACTCAAAATGATGAGGGAGAGGAGTTACTCATTCATGGGATTCCTTCCTATATTAGAAAAAGGTGGAGTAAGGAGGGAGATATACTTTTCCAAGGAGTGCAGGCTAAAAAATAGCTAGTGAGGATGCATGAGTAGGTAGAGAGAATCAAAGGAGGTTAAGAGGGAACACTAGCCAAGTAGGCCTTACCAATCATCAAGGAGGACTCAATCGTTTATCCATAAACCACAATAATAAAAATTAGGGTCCAACAAGTAATTTTAGGGAGAGAAACAACTCCTAGTCTCCAACCCCCTCACATGTGGGATCCATGGGCCCCCATTCTCGTTAGTTTTCCATGTTGAGCTAGTTATTTAATTAAACAAAAACAACAACAACAACAACAACAATGTCCAAATTACATAGTATTAGCACCTAGTACCTAATAAAAAAAAATATTAACAAATGTCTAGGGCTTACCAGTTGGGGTATTACAGATGTTATGAAAGCAATCGCTTCATAATTCTTCCATCTGATGATGTTTCCTCATTAAGGGAAGGTTGTCAAAATTGACAAGTTGACTTATTATGACCCCAAGGGGCCATTAAATCTGGAAAACATCCTTCCCATGGTTGACCACATGATCAACAATGCTTCCATCCCCTTGATTTTCATCGTAGGGCTGAGTCTCTTCCGTGAGGCCCACATGATTTCCACTTTTCAAGATTCCCCCCACCCCCCTCGATTGTAGAGATATCAGATCTATGCATCGTCTCTTCTAGTAGACCTAAATCCCAACCCCAACCCCAACAACATCCCTATCCACAAGTGGAACATACCCCCAACTATTTGTCAGTGAACCATGGAGGGGATATGCTTATTCAACAAGTCCCCTTCTTGTTTTCACCTTCAGGAATTGTGAACACGCTAATCATGGTAACTCTTAATACCTGGGTTTGACGTTAAGGATTCTCATATGGTATCTAAACCCAGTGAATCTACCTTCGACCCCACAAGTCATTATGAAACTAGTACAACTCATTAATATGACAACCATCTACCTATCAATTTGTCCACAACGGTAGCCTTGGTACCCCTATCTCCTACAACAACATGAAAGGTAGCACCTAGCAATAACCCACCTCCTCCTAATAAGAGTACTGAGGGAAATATGATGAGCGTGACACCACCAATAAACTAGAACAAATCCATGAACCGACCCCCTACTGCCTCAACTTGAGCCCCAGGACGTTGTACTTTGTGTGATGTTTTGGGTCATGCTACTTAGAATTGTCCAGAGTTTCTCATCCTACACACTCACATGCATACGTTAGATAATGATCCCAATGACAATGTTGTAGTTTTCCAACTGCCTGACACCACCAAAACATACAACAAGTCCCTACACATAGATCATCCTTGTGCAGTATATGATCTTTATGAACATTACTCCCGCCACTGTCCAAATCTACTCAAATACCAATCTGTGATGGAAAACTTGCGCAAACTCTCATTGGAGTCTCAAGTCACCATCATCAAATAAGTACACCCCCAACATCTTCTTCGAATGAGACAAACACCATCTATGTTATCTCATCACATGATCAACCTTCCACGCCATGGAAAATGTTGATACCTTCGATCTCACTACCTGATGTTTTTTAAGCAATGAAGAGATCCTTGAAGCCTTAAATGCACTTGACTGCCCTTGGGATGACATGAACCATCACACATATTTCATCCACAAGGATTTTGCTACTTCTTATTCGTACAATCAATTTTCGATTGAGTCAAAAGACTTCATACCCCATGGTAGCATTGATTGGTTTAAACACCCCATCCTATCCCTCGATGCCTTTTAGGAAGGGAACATGGCCAACATCTTGCCCATTATAAACCATACATCAATATGAATATCACATTAGGAACCTAATGCACCCAAAAAGAGGTCATCGCCTATAAATCACTCTTTCAAAAGTTTCATGACATTTTTTCTTGGTTGTACATTGAGATGCATGACCTCGATCTTGTTAATGTTGAGAACACTATTGATACATAGCCTAATGTTGTGCATGTCTTCCAAAAGCAAAGACAAATTCACCCCTCCAAAGCACCAACTATGAATGTCGATATTGAGAAGCTACGCCAAACATGTTTAATCTATCTCATTGCATACACCACTTAGGTATCCAACTCTATCTCCATGAATAAAAAATAGGGCACCATCCATTTTTTCATCGATTTTCATGATCTAAATATGGAATGTACCAAAGGCAACTTCTTGACTCCATTCATCGACCAACTTATCGACACTTGTGTGGGCCATGAAATTATTTCCTTCGTGGACATATTTTGTTGGTACAACCAGATCTAGATCTGAAAAGAGGATCAATACAAAACCACCTTTACCGCCCCTTGGGCCACCTTCTCTTACCGATTAATGTTGTTTGTTCTTAAGAACATTGCAACCACCTTTTAGTGGGCTATGACTTTCTGCTTCCATGACTTGGTCCAAATTCTCCTTGTTTACTTAGACGATCTCATGACTCGATCCAAGAAATTCTCTCAACACTTGGAATACCTTCGACATGTCTTCCTTCAATACCATAAGTATAAATTTCGCTTGAAGCACCTAAATTGCATGTTTTGGTGTACCTTTTGATCGATTACTGAGATTCATAATATTTGAGAAAGGGATCACCATCGATCCCTTGAATTTCCAAGCCATTATTGGCATTCCATCCCCACACACTTTGTGCCAATTGCAAAGTCTGCAAGGCAAGGCCAATTTCTTGTGTCAGTTCATCCTAGCCATGAAATTCCATGAGTTATTGCGCCTACTTCGCATAAATCCATTTCATTTTGGATGAACAAGCACATGATTCTTTTGATGCATTGAAAGAAAATTTGACCTCCGGTCCCTTGATATTACTACTCAACTTCACAAAGGTTTTATCCTTTACATTTTGGCATTTGAATATGCCATCGCAGGAGTGTTAGTTCAAGAAGATTTTGCTCGTCAAGAGCATGCGATCTATTATGTGAGTCATACTTTATCCGGACCATAATTACAATACTCTTATGAGAAGAAAATTGCCTTAGATGTCATATATTCGATTCAGAAGCTCCGTCACTACATCCTTATGAGCAACACCACAGTCATGGAAGACACAAAAACCCTATGATCTACCTTTTGAGCCCTGCAATGTCCAAGGTCATGTCTCTAAATTGATTGTTATTATCCAAGAGTATGATCTTGATTTTTCCACCCCCAAAAGTAACAAGGCACTGGATTTGGTGCATCTTATTATAAACTTACCATCATTGTCTACATTATTTTAACTCACCATTGAGTTTCCCAATCAACACTTGTTCACCTTCTCCTCGGATGGTCCATGTTATGGAGACATCCTTGTCTACATACGCACCCAAAAATTCGGTCCTCATCTTAGTCATGATGATCGATATCACATTCACCACCAGGCATCCAAATATATCCTCATTAGAAATTTCCTCTCTTGACGTGGTGTTGATACCATTCTTCATAGATGCCTTGCCCATAATGAAGCCAAGTAAATACTAAACGATTGTCATAGTGGAGCCTACAGTGGCCATTTATCTAGCATGGCCACCTCCCAAAAGTTTATTCACATAGGTTATTTTTGGCCCACCCTTTTTACCAATTACATTACGACAGTTAAACACTACTGCAATTGTAGGCTCTTTTCCTTGAAGGCACAAACACCCCACAACCTGATCCACCTTATTGTTACTAATGGCTCTTTCTGCAAATGGGATGTAGACTTCACAGAGTGTAATCCTACATTGGCCAGTGGTTGTAACTACATTATTGTGGTTGTTGATTACTTCACCAAATGGGTCGAAGCCATGCCACGGTTAATTTACAAGATGACACTGTTGCATGCTTTTTCTTTAACCATGTTATTAGTTGTTTTGGGGTCCCTTGTCATCTTGTATTTGATCATGGAATTTGGAAATATCTCTCCAACCTCTTCAAATTTGAGAATCAATACTCCTCCTCATACTATCCACAGGGCAATGGCCAAGTTGGGGCCATCAACAAAATCCTCAAAACCATGCTCCAACAGACGGTGGATAAGCACAAGTGTAATTGATACCACATGATATTTCTATCCTTATGGTCCCATCAAATCTCTGCCAAAATAGTAACGAGTTTTAATCCATTCCATTCGGTCCTCGGCGTGGATTCAGTCCTCCCCATTTAGTGCCAGATCCTAGCATCGTACATTTCCATTGAACTTTTAGTTGATACCTCTACCTTAAAGCAATGCTTTCTCATGCTTGAACATAAGGATGAATATCATTGTGCTACCATTCAGATGATTGAAGCTTCCAAGCATCGGTCCAAATCCCATTATGATGCACATGTTTGTCATCGTACCTTCAAGGAAGGGGACCTTGTCCTTGTCTATGATCAAGCCCACTGCACGCTCGGGAAGGGGAAGTTTGAATCCATGTGGAAGGGCCCATATGTCGTTAAACATTGTCTTGGAAAGGGGGTATACCTCCTAGAGGATGTCGAAAGTTCCCTCTTGAGAAACCTCCACAATGGGTTGTATCTCAAGATATTTTATGCTTAACTTGAACATACCCATTGTTCATTGTACTATAGTTTTCCCCTCTGTAGTTTTACACCTTTTCTATGCATGAGCCTTAAGGTTTGTTTCGATGGTTGTTGCCAGATGGATCTTGTCTGCATGTTCATGTCGGTTTCATGGACGACACAAGTAGGTGTTCTCTGATTCTCGCCTTGACCGCATGGGTCATATACTCCCCCTCCCATGATTTGATTCATCTTAATGGAGTGTGTGTTGACACAACCACCAATATCCAAGTTGAGTATGATGTGATGATCAAGTTCTTGATCGCCTCCCTCCATTTGGGTATCCATCACATCAATTTATTCCTAGATTCCTAGTTGTTTATCACCTAGTTGAATAATTGTTATCGGGTATGTGATGCTAGACTCTTTAAAAAGTTCTTGCGCACTAGACTATTGGTTAGACATTTTGAGTTCATTTCATTCATACATGTCCCAAGGAGTTTAAATAGAGTTGCATACCAAATGGTTAATGGAGTTATAGAGTGGCATATTAGTCATAGCATATAGGTATTAAACCATTCACATGCATTATCATATCATTTCGCATCCACATGCACATAAGTATAACATAAATACAAAAACCATAAAAAGTGCATCCATGCGCATATGTATATAATGTCATGTCATAAAACAATATAGCCGTGTTCAGATAAAGGAGCTCCAATAGCTTCCTAAAAAATCATAACTAAATACATCCATCAAAATCCCCATGCTCATGGCCTTGGGGGGTATCGCCACAAGATGTTGGCTAGTCATCTGATCCATCTAACTCATCCTCCCTGGTCTACTCATTAGTACTCTCATCATTGACAAAGGGAACATTTCCCCATGACATATCTCTTATAGACTTGGCAGCCACAAGTCGTATGCTACCACAGAGTGTTTGATGCATTGATCTAGTATTCCATTTATGCATATAGGACCCCCATTTGTCCAAGTAAGTGGACCAACCCAACCCCATTAAATTTTCCTTTGCTCGTTAGTAGAGCCTTCCTTACATGGGTGACTATTTTAGTACCCCCTACCTTTGGCATCCATGTCGTTCATACCCCCATAGGATTGGGATTATATATAGTTTGACATCTAGAAATGAAGCTGCATGAAATATTTCACATTGCCACTCATTGGCCATCCCTTATAGATGGAATACCAATATGGAGTTTCATTTAATCTCTTTTCTCACTCCTTAAAAAATGAAAATATTTTTGAGCAAAGTTGCTTCCTTTCATGCTAGTGAAAGGATTTGAAAGGGAATCCATTCGTTATGCCTTTTACCCCTTTTTCGGACTGAATGGACTAATTACAAAAAAAGGTATACTCTATTCCTCTTTAACTAGAGCAGTTTTCCCTGGTATACTTTTATGCTTTTTTCAAGCTTTAGAGACTAACTTTATGAAAAAGAACACTAGTTTTCTTTATGTTTTTAGAATACCTAAAATTGAAAACACCAGTGAGCATTGAATATCTTGTGCTCAATAAAAATCCATGAGATAATACCATATCAAGTAGACTTATATCCCTTCTTTGAGCTCATTAAACCATGTAGAAGGACCAATTGGTGCTTCTTAGAACCCTTGCAGATCACATATAGTCCCATATCATGACAACCTTCCTAGTCACCTTTGTTCAGAGTATGCCACAATGAGTCACCCTTGGCGCCCATTTTTCCCATGATCAATACTTTTTCCTCTAAGGATATCCCATTGTAGTAATACCCATTACAATTATCCCCACCCAGTCAACCCAACTATGATCCCCTCCCTACGAGATCAAATTCATATACTACTAGGTCAATCCTGTCATCATACTCTAAACAAAGGAAGCTTGAGTCCCATTACTCATTTTTGTTGTATACCCCTATAGTGTCTCAGTCCTATGTCTTGTTGCACTTTCTATTTGGTTGTATCCCTCATGATCCTGTCAAGGAACCATCATTTCCTTGATAGTTGTAGCTCTTTCTCTGTGATGTCAGTACATCCATTCTAAAGGGTAGACCTAGAGGTCCCTGTACCTTGGCCTCATTACCATTATCGATGAGTTCCTATGGACCACCTGAGGGGAGTCCTCAATTTCCCTTAGTATGGTTGTTTATCACGTGCTCAACATCAACTACATCATCACACCATTGATATTTGTATAGGGTATTGGTCCTTTCATTATTTGGTTGAAGAATCTGGATGCCCTTTGACTATAGAACATTGGCAAGTCTCTTTGGAACTCTTCTAGTATTATGTTACTTGTGATATCCAGGATACATTGGAAATAGTGCTCAAAATCCCCTCAGTTTAAGGCTTCCTAGTATATCTAGTTCCAAATGTAGTGTATTGTACCTACAAGGTCCAAACTCTCATTTGGTTGATTCCTTACAGTTGTTGGACCCCTTCTAATCCAACAGAGCATTAGTTATTGTGATGTTGCATTCTTGGTGAATTCCATTTTCAATTTCCAGTTCTTCAGATCAACCATGGTTGGACCATGATTACATTTTAGATTTGAGTCCTTTTTGGATACCTATGATGCACACAACAATTATCCATGGATTGATTTGACCCTGTTTGGGCCTAGTTCTTATTTTTATATCTTGAGACATTGATACAAGCATGGGTATTTGAGATTAAATGTACCTCACCCATTTTGAGTGTTGTATTTTTAGATTCATCCCTTGCAGTCCTAACGAAGAGTTTGTTCTACCCTCCATTTCAGTCTCCATTCTCCATGCCACTATCACACTTATTATTTTGGAAAAGAAATATCCTATGATGTCTATTGGCCATACGATGAGATCCTTCCCTCACACATTAGGGGGGAATCTGTTAACACCAAAAAGTTACACACCTTTCTCATCCCCTAGTTACACCATGTCACTACATCATCCCACTTTCCATGTTCACCACATTAGAACTTCACAGGCCCACAATCCTAAAGTTAAAGACCAAATTGACCCATAATTAAATGTTTGGACATTGTCCTCCTTCCATAAAAATGGGAAATTGGCATATTCCCCCCAAAATAAGGAAAATTACCCAAAAAATTCAAAAAGAAATAAAAAAGGGGGAAAGCATTCAAAAAATAAAAAAAGTGGGAAAACCCTAATGCCACCAAATACCAAGGGCCACCCAATACCATAGGCTAATTCCAATAGCCATTTTTCCTATAAATTAATGGTGAAGGTCCCTCATTACTTACACTTCCTCCATACATTTTCTTACCGTCACTCTATCGAAACCCTTGAAGCTCATTTAGAGCATTTGAGTTTCACCTCTTGTGGAGATTTCCCTACCTTGTGACTTGTGGTTAAAGAGCACTAGAATGCTTGGAGACCAAGACTATTCCACTTCGGGTGGTTGCAAGGGCCCTTGTTAGCACCATTTCAAGGTATTTTTTGGTCTCTTGTAAAAACTCATTTTTTACATAATAAAAAAGGCATTCTTTCATATACCCATTGTTTACGGAAGAGTGCCAAAAATATTAGTTTAGATTTGTTTTGATGCTCTTGTTTTTCTGTAGTTCTTATTTCTGGAATTTGTCATGCTTTAGTTCAGATGTTTTTACTTATGTTATTTACTAGGTTTAGCGTAGTAATTCCTTTTTCCATCTTGAACTGCGATGAAGATTTCCTTAAATCTTAGTCAGTGCTTTTAGCACATACTTGTTTTCAAAAACCCATAACGCACACACACACACATATTGAATGCATTGAATATTTATTGATATTTTTCTTTTCTTTTCGTGAAATACACTTCCTAGGTAAACCTATATGGCACTTCCTCTCATTTTGAGGATGGTACTAAGGGTAAAAACAATTTTGCATAATCTCGAGGATTTATCAACTATATCCTCCTTTAAGAGTTCAACATGTCACTTGTAGGAATTGAACCTGTGTAGGGAGGATAACACTCCTCACAACCAACAAGACTAGATCCAATTGGAATACAATATAGTGTAATTGTTATATTATTTATCTTTCTACCAAGTGTACTTAGTAACACATGAATGGTAATGTTATCCATGCTTCTTGGAGAGGCACTTGTTGACAATACATTTTACCTTGGAGGTTTGTAATACCCCATATGTTAACCGAACTTATGATCTTTCATGTGACTTATGTTCTTTTGCATTATGGACTTATGATATTTTATATGAATGTGGACTTATTCTCCTTTTCATGATTAATGTGATTAAGGAATTATGATTGTTGTTTGATAATGTGACTTTGGACTTTGGCACTATTATTAATGTTAATGCTATTACTAGCATCCTTGCTATCTTAGAATGTTGTTACTATTGATTAAAAAAAGCAACTGGCTCAAAAAAGGCAACTGGCTCAAAAAAGGCAACCAAAAGAGTATGGGGGGCCATGGATTCCACAAATTGATGGGGAATGGGGACATCCTTAGCAACTTATAACTTGTTTTTGGCTTAATTTTGTCCATCCTAGTTCATATTTACACCTTGGTGACATTAATAATGTTAATCACCCAAACCTTGTACAACAGATCCTATTCTCAATATTTATGGACTATGGAGTTAATATTGCATATTTCGCACACCTTAGTGGTCCCCTCTTTACTAGGGTGCCCTCATTGGGAAGATATTCCCTCACATTTATGTGTTTTTGGTCATTTATGATCCCTTTTCCTAGTTTTTAGTGGATGTAAGCTATTTTGTAGCTTCCACTCTTACAATATGCATTGGTGATCCTATTTTTGTGCTTCCATGATATTTATGACCATATTGGATTCCTTATCTCACCTATTTCGCCCTCCTTGATGTTTTGTAACCCCCTATATGCATTAGTGTCCCTCCATGTGTTCTTCATGGCTCCACTCCTTAGTTTTTGGTAACTCCTCCTCATGGTACTAATTCAGGAAAGGGAATCTTTTCACTAAGCCACCACTCCACTAATTCAATTTAAGTCTCCATGATGAAGCTTAAACCTTAACTCTCTCTAATTTGAGTTTATCCCTTTGGGTTAGAGTTGGCCTCCTAGTGCTATACATTCATATTCCCTCTCCTTGTTGAAGTTAATATTGAGCTTTGGACCATGTGACTTGTGCTATATATCCATGTTGGGAATGTTGGTGGGATTGGGAGTGTATTGAGACATAGAGTTAGTCTAGTTGTTTTCCCTTTGCTTCCATTCCATCACTCTACTAGTGCAATTTCTCACACAGAAAGCCAAGAAATGGTAATGGAAAGCTAGGTCATATCCCATAGGTAGTGGAGATAGACATGAAAGTAGTAGTGGGAAGCATTATGGTTCTCGGAAGAGGTACTCCTGAGATTTGCTAGACTAAGTGTTCCTCTACCTGTGGATACATGGTCTCATCTCAGGTGTAACCTGTTCAAGTGAGGAAGGCTTGACGATGTCTACGGTTGGGAGGAAAGTTGTCCTGCTGCAGCCAGTTTCCCATATCTTGAGATAAGTATTTCTCATATGATTTTATTTATGTTTTCACATATTATTATGATGATTATGTGCAAAGGTGGGTGAATTGAATTATCTATATGCTTGATTATTGTATGTCATAATATGGTTATATGAATAATGGACTCTGTAGGATTCGAACCCAAGATGATATTCATTATGATCTTCTTTCTCTTCTTCAAAAACTGTAACTATGACTCTACGGTACTGGGAGGGGTGCAACCATATGTTATGGTTCACCAATATATGTTCATTTTTGTGCTTTGGGACCTATTCCATTGTGTCAGGAACAATGTTTTCAGTAAGGATCTATTTTTGTTTCGTTGAAAAATCTTTCTAGATGTCCAAGATATGTCCATTTTCGTCCAATAGTTTTCCTCGTGCTAGGTTGAGCGCACCAGTTGTTAGAATGGAAATGTTCTATGCATGGATCTGATCCTACTTGCATATCTGAGTTTTAATAATGGAATGTGAATGTAATATTGAATTATGGCTAGAGGGAGGCAGCCATGCAATCTAAAATATATTAGTGAAAAATGTTCGTAGGGGACAACCATTGGGAGGTGATTTTGTGGGTTATGATTGCAGCTAGTTCCTTTTGTTTTGCCTTGGTTGTGGTGTGGCTGTAGGTTACAACCTACATATGTTTCTTGATATGTGTTTTCCTTACTGTTTATCTTCACTGAAATCACACACCGAACAACACTACAAACTAATTAAATCTGCAAACAATTAACGGCACAATACTTGACAATTATAAACTATGCTTTCAATAATCTCTACGAAGTTTAAGAATTTAAGGTAGGACCTTAATCACACTATGATAATAGATTAATTATTCATGCACTAAATGCGATTACGAACTTAAATTTAATGTTGATAGATTTTAGTAAGTGTTGATCTTAATTAACTAAGGGCAACGAATTAGTTAATTAAGTAATTTAACTAAGTAACACAACCTTAGTAATGTTTATTAAAGTTAGAAATTTAATTAATCATTTAATGGTTAGTTGTCCTAACCTTATTACACTGTTCTTAAACTGAAGTTCAGAACCTTTTGCCTTGTCATAAGGGTCGGGGACATTACCGAGGTTTAGTGTTGGTTGTCATGCTCAATAAGAGGACTTGCCTTCCTGATATTTTTTTGAATTTGCATCTATGATGGTTTTTATGTCCAATGAATTGGTTCAATGACTAAAATGTATTATTTCATTCACTTATTTGTTGATGGAAGTGTGATATCATGCAAATAATGGAGTGGTAAATAAGAAGCTTGTTGGGTTTGCCTAAAAATTGGTTATGGGTCATTTGTACAATGGTTGACATTAATTTTTCTACCATCTACAGTTAGTAACACATGAGTGGCAATGTTAGCAATTCTCAATATGGGAGGCACCTATTAAAAAATATTTTTCCATTTTACTTGGATCCTTAGAGTTTGTTTTGGCTCCCTAAGAGAGTTCACCTTTTCAATGAAATCCCTACTTGGGGTCCAACCATAACAAACCCCATTACCTATTTCAAAAGATGTCATACTCGTATTTTTATTAGTAACCAAATACCTATACTTGTACCATGGGTGTTAAAATTTTCAAGTTCTACATTTAGTTCCTAGTTCAATTTAGACTCCACCTCATCCTTGAATGTTATTTTTACCAAATATAGATCTAGTAATCATATTATTTATATATGTTGTTAGTTGGATTCAATCTAAGATGATCCAAATGGAGGTAGCTGAACTGACAAGTCTTAATCCTTGTTGAGAAAACACCCTACCTAGAAATTGGGCCCACTTAATCCATTTTATTTTAGGATACTAAATAGCAAGGTCATGCCCAATAAAAGATACAAGAGCTCTTATGACCTCACCCCTTTCCAAATTCTAATAAATTTTCTTGTGTTGCCTCAACATTTCACTGTATAAGAGAATTGTAGCAAAATAATGATCAATTGAGATGCCATTGATATCAAAGGCATAATTTTAAAAAATGGAACCAAACTTGGAATTGGTCAAGGGTTAATGCAGACTTGAAATTAGAATCGGTAATGATTGGTCACGACTCAACCGATTTGAATTTAATGATTCGATTTACTCAACAAACATAAAATATTGAAATTCAATTTTTTTTCAATATTATAATCCATAATTCCAAATCATTAGAGACAAACCAAAATGTTCTCATGTATATCAAAATGCAAAAAAATATATTGTGCAATACATATCTATAAGAATGGGATTGGAACAAATTACATATTCTATGATGTTTATAGGCGATATGGATTGTAGAGTCCAAAAAAAAATGCTACATAGTCAACTACATACTACATAATCAATTGTATTATGTCGTACATCATCAATGATAATACTCACCACCACTGGGAGAAATAGAAGAATAATAACTAGAAGGAATAGCAATGACTTCATCATCTTGCTCAGGCTCGAACTTCTCAGGATCAAGGTCATCTGCAACTGTAGTATTAGTACTAGTTGAATGCCTCTGTCGCCCATAAGCACAAGGTCGATTAGTGCCTACCATGCCTCAAATATCTGGATTTACACTTGCATAAAATGATGTTAATAAAGGATTTGCATCTAACCGAACCTGCCTCATGTCCTCCATCTCAATATCCAGATCCAAATCAACATCATGATCAACTTCAGGCACTTGAGTCTCCACTACCCAATCAGAAGTTGGATCTATATCATCCAACAATGAGATCCATATCAGGTCTTATGTTCATCAATTGGTTGCACCTGAGTAAGAGGTTGTACTGCACGAATACTAGATCATTTAACCATTTATGCTCTAGATAGTTTATTTATTTTATGTGAATCCACTCAAGAACAAACCAATTATTCTCACACTG
Organism: Pseudotsuga menziesii; assembly: GCA_001517045.1. Classification (NCBI taxonomy): domain Eukaryota; kingdom Viridiplantae; phylum Streptophyta; class Pinopsida; order Pinales; family Pinaceae; genus Pseudotsuga; species Pseudotsuga menziesii. The sequence continues at coordinate 65,459 of LPNX010102488.1, read as the reverse complement.
GGAAGAATTGTAGGTTTGATTGTGGACCCGAATTGCAAACTTTTGTAATTGAGGACATTGGCTACAAAATGACTCCCATAAATGTGTTGCAAATGCAAAGATTCAAGATTCAAGACAAATTAGATTGTAAACTTGGATAAAAATATATGTATTTACAATTTCAAGTTTAAACAACATAGTTTAATCAAGCAATGGAATTGTTTACTTGGTTGGTCCACATCTCTTGTAATCTTAGCCACATTCCTGCCAAAGGTACATATGGCTATGGTGTAATAGTTGAGATTCTAGTGTATCTCTAACCACTCCATCTCATTTGGGACCATGTGCTCAAGGAACTCATACAATCCATCTTTCACCTCCTCTGTGTAATCTTCACCAAACCGATCTCTATAATGATGATTTTGGTAAAGTAAATACCCAGTTGCATTTATAGGGTGATGGATTTAATTGTTCCATCTCCTATTAATGATATCCCATATAGGCCCATATTTACCCACTCTATCCTTGTATGCTTCCCCTATTTTATCCTTCACTTGATCCATAACATCATAAATGTATCCCATGTCCAATTTTTCCCTGTCCACCAACCACAACACCTTAACAAGTTGCTTAGTAATTCTCACAATCTATGTTGTTTTTCCCCAAAATGAAGAGCTTTTAATTCTCTTCTTGGTGTCTTTTCCATCTTGTTTGTGGTCCCATTGAGATGAATTCCATTCATCACTTGAAAATATCTTCTCCAAGTTATGTGTCTAGGAAGGGAGAGGTTGCAACGTGAGGAAGTGAGTAGCAAATATAGTAATTGTAGGCCTAACAAGTTCTCTTTCTTGTGTGTGTCCCCTCATCAAGATTAATACCCAAGCATGATTGTAGATGTACTTGGTGATTCTTTCAGCATGATCTATAGTGTTCTTATTCCAATCCTGTTTGCATAAGTCCTCAAGCATGACGTATATGCAATGTGCCACACATGGGGTCTAGAATATGGTTTTATGTTTTTCCTCTAACATCTTACCAACAAGAATATATTTAGAGGAATTATACATGATCACTTGCACAAAATTATCTGCCTACACATGCGTAACAACCTCATCCAAAAGATGAAATAAAAAAATTACATTTTTCAGCTTATCATATGCATCACATGATATCAAAAACATGGTTCCCTATGGGAAAGAGAAAAGGAAGTTTATGATGGTAAATTTCTTTCCATCAGCCCATCCATCTAACATGATAGTGCATCCTATTTTGAGCCATGCCTTCTTGAACTCTTGTATGTATTCCTCTATGGAAACGATCTCTTTTTGCAAAATATATCCCATCAAGTCATGCAATCTACGGACTTTGAATCCCTTACCAGTAGCTATAAAATCATCCCATATAGGTTGGAAATAAGAAGGGTGAGCAACATTGAAGGGGATATTTGCATCATACCACCATTTATCTATGTACTCATAGGAAAATCCTTTGTATTGATTCTTATAATGGGAATCTAAGGAGGGATAAACTTGTGTTGGGGGAAACTGGGCAACATTGGCACTAGTAGAGGTGGTAGGAGGCGTGAAATTGATTTGAATATTTTTCTTCTTTTTCCCCTTATTTTGTGTAGACTCGGTGGGAAGAACATATTGAAAAGGATCCCTAAGAGTGGTAGAAGGGAGATATGAAGATCCTTTACTCAAAAAATTAGGAGCATAGATCCTTCCCATCATTTCGAAAAGCCTCCACTTCTTCCCTATTTCTTCCTATCTCTCTTTTTGCTTAGCCTTAACCTATTCAAACCTATAAATTTGTTCTTGCAAATCAACCCTAATCTGCCCAATCACATCTAATGGAGATTTACATGCCTTAACTTACCCTTTAATAGAAACCAAGTGTTGTTTAAGATAAATAATGCCCCCTTTAATCCTTTTCTTTCAATACTTGCAATACATCTCCTCCTCAACAACACCTACATGGATCCATGCAGGATATTTTGGTTTTGGGGCCATTATACTCTATAGAATATAGATTTGAACTTGAAGTTGACTGTTGAACATGCAAAGAAAGAAAAGAAAAACATGAACATGCAAATAATAAAAAACAAGCAAATTTAATGATTTTTTTTAATATGGCAAGATGGTAGCTTCAAGCATGTTTAAAATTTCAGAGGTTAACTGTTTACATCCTCTAGGCTGTCTCCAACAATCCAGACTCCAAAAAGGTAACCTTCCAACCACAAAGTTCCAAAATCCCAAGCTGCTAAATACTATTACAATGATTGCTACATGTTATCAAAGTATTCGACAGTCCACTGCTCCAAAAATCCAAGTCCAACTCTACAGCTCGAAGGATCCATTGATCCACTTCTCCATTGGTCCATTGTTCCACTGTCCCCACTGGTACATTGGTCCATTGTCCCCATGATTGTCTCACTCACATAGTCACAACTCACACTATTTACAAATTGCTATTGCTGCAATGAATACTCCACAATGAGAATAGGAATAAGTTGTTGGGAAATAGAAGGGGGGGTGGGGTTCACTAATAATTTTTATTCCCTAGGGTTAGGTTAGGTTAGAAAAAAGAAGAAGGAAAATTCTGTGTTTTTTCAAGTCTGCAGATCCCATGTGAGGCTAAGTAAAAAAATCAATTATTTTTTACATAATTCGGTCAATTTGACTGATTTGGTACTAAACAAGTCGACCGAATCGATTTTTAGGATGATTCAAATCATTTTTTCTTCATATAAGTGAATCAACCGATTCCAAAACTGGTTTCACCTAATTTAAAACTATGATCAAAGGTCTCACATCAATGCGTGTATAAAGAGGGAATGATCATAATAAGGTGGGTAAGTACAAGGTTTAGTGGTTGTGGAAGATGTTGCAAAATGATTTTTAGTTGCTACTAAAATTTATAAGGTGGATAAGTACAAGCTTGAGTGAATATAGAAGATATTGTCAATTGCTACAAAACCTCATAAAGTTGAATATGAACTTGAGCAATGATTATTGGAAAATAGTGGAAAAAGATATAAAGCTGTAATGCTACAAATATATGTGGAATTTGTTTTTGTGGAACCTTGGGTCCAATGGTATTCATATCATTTATTTCTTCCTAGAAAGATAGAGGCATCGCTTTTTATTGTGGCTAGCGATTATAGGAATACCATAGTTGTTCATGAATGAATAGAAAAATGTGTGGACCCTATGGATGACTCACCTTTAGCAGTTACTATATGGATAATAATACCTAGCTTACATAAAAATATTTTACCTTAAAGTGTGGATCGAGTAGTGACCAGTGAAAGGGGTCAACATTGATTTTTTTCCAAGTTTTTCCTACTTAAGGGGAACTTCTCTTGGTTTTAAGAATAATTTATTCTCTACTAAACAAGGGAAAACATGTGAAGGTAGAAACTTATTTGGCCCCTCCCCCGCTCACATCACTCTCAATCCCCCCAACCTAATCTATTTAGTGGAGAAGAAATACCATTAATACAATATCACACAACATATAAAATAGTGTAAAACCTAGAAAAAATAAATCATATTAAAATCATAATCACCTCAAACTATATTTAAAAAATTCAATATCATTCGTCCAATCCAATATCTGATTCATCATGATCATAATCATTGAAAGGACTGGCCATATCAACATCATCATCAATATCACCATTGATAACATCGTCATCAATAACACCATCAACTTCTTTGTCAAACAAATCTACTTGTCCCTCTACATAATTTTTCCAATCTTCTTCATCATCGGTTTCTTCTAGTACAAGATATTGTACACACCTTCCTTTGTCTTATATCTAACAACATATGACCAACTTGCTTTACTTAGCACTTGTGAATATAATACCTACTCACACTAACTTGGAAGAACACTAACTTGGAAGAACATAGGGCTTTGTACTTGACTCTAATAACATTGTATTGATCCTCACAAATCCATTAACATGCTCAACAATAGTTCTATTAGGATTTCATTAATTCATCCATAACCTATTTCCTTGAATAAACTACTTTGAAGGATTTCAAATCTAACTCAAGTATATATTCCAAAAGACAATATATTTTTAGATGCTTTTAGACACCCATCATTGCTAGAGGAAAAATTAGTAATCCAAAAAATTGAAATTATCCCATAATGAGAGGTTTTTTTCTTATCACCCAATTGTTTTATGTGAAAATTTTGAGCATTGTGCAACATATCCCTATGGTATTTCATTTGCAATATACTTAACATGTTAAAAATGTATTGTATATTGATATACTATATTTTTGGATTATGAGGGACAAAAACACAAAACATACACCCTTGGAAATTAACTAAAATTTTGTGGGTAATGCTTGCATGCCTATCTTTTGCATGATATTCTAAGTCAATTTCCCTCTATGTAATATTGATACATTAATAATGATGATATATTATAATCAACTCTATGACCCCATTCTATGATAACTTACAATAAAAGTTTGCACATCATTTTATCTTTCTCTTCATTTAGTCAAGATTATTTGCAATTTATAAATGTAGTGCATCCCCCTCTTGACGACTCTTAAGAAGAAATACATGAATTGAATAATTATCTACCGTGAAATCTTAAGAAACGATGGACAAATAAGATTTAAGTAAGTACAATGATAAAAAAATACTATATTAAACTGTTATATCTCTCTATCATCTTACCTTTCATTTGAGTCATTTTACCTTTCCCCAACATAACCTTTTATTTATAAGTTTGTTGATGGATTTGACATCCCAAATACAAGGCACATCGGTACTTGTTATACTTCAAGAATACACTAATTGATATACACCAAGGATTGATATGCCACATGGCCCTTAGGACATGATATTTGTCTAATTAAAGCCTTCAATGCCTTCAAGTGCCTCCCCACCATGCACATTGACCTTGTGGGTGCCCTATTTCAATCTTCTTGTCTTGGTGCATGAGGTAGTATTCTTGTGCATTGAAAAAATTCAAAGGTACATACTTTTGCAATTCACACATTAATCGAGGATTTTCTCTCTTCCAATACTTTATATCTTCTTTATGGATGTTTTTAGATAACAACCCTCACATGATGCAAGCAAACTACAAGTTTCAACAATATAATTATAAAATACAAGTAAATCACATGTCAACAATTTTTGTAACTAATATTTCAAATATAAATCGTTACTTCTCTCATGTAACTCTTTTTTGTTTGATCGTTTATTAGTGGCTTGTGGGACTAGCCTATGGTCTAAGAAACCACAACTCAAATGCATATAAGCCATCAAGATCACTTGGAGATCGTACCTAGCCTAGGATGCACCAACCCTTAGCATGGATTGATTTTTAAGTGTCTCCTCCCAACTATCTTGATGGGTTTGGCCATGCAGAACAAGCCATGTCAAAACCAACAATGCTAGTAAGATTTGACTACTTACACCATGTACTTACTGAGATCATATATAACCCATTTTATGTTGTTATTAAAGTTGTCTAGGATATATAGAGGTGGAAAAAATTGTAACAAAAAATGAATCATTATTCATTTTTCTAAAATAAAATGAAAAAATACAAATTACTAAAATAAATATACACCAATATGAGAATATATGAAATTACCTTGATAAAGGTATGCTAATTGTGAGTTTTCACCTTGAAATTCACCTTTCTTCGTTGACATATTCTTTATTTTTTAATAAAAAAGAGTTGGAAATTTGGCTTTTTGAATGACTCCTTTCACAACATTGCTTTCCTGTTCTGTAAATAACCATGGATGATTGTTTGATTGTCCATCACTAAAATAATGAATCAAATTTTGCACTCTATGATTGGCTTCTTTAATGTCACTACAAACTTTGATGATTTTATCTTTGTTAATCCTTTCATTTAAGATTATTCATAATGATTACGTAATATTATTCATGATATGCATTGTATCACATAAATGAGCTACTTGTACGTGCTTATAGTAGAGAATCTATTGAACTTGATGGAGTATCTTTTCATTCCTCATGGAAACCCATTAATGCATTGGCAACTTTTATGAAACATAAATGAAACAACAATAAATATTAGAAACGGTGAGAAGTAGTTAATATAATAAAATTGTATAGAGTTGTTAGATATGATACACAAACCAATTTCCAATCTTGACGATTCTTATTTATTCAAATTTCCATAATTGAGGTGTTTTTCTTCGTGGTTTTATTCCATTGTCTTCCTTCCCTTTAAAAATATGTTTTTCGATAGGATGATACATATGGTTCTTAGAGAGGAAGTGATTATAATAATCAAACACCTCCTTTCCTAAACTTCTTGAATTTTAAGATATCTTTTTGGGACCACAAATAAAACATGCAAATTTACTTGTTATTTGAAGACTTGTAAGATATGGAATAATGCCAATACTAATAAATTAAACAATTATTTAAAATCAATGTTAGATGTTTTGATAACAAATTTATATTATCTTAAAGTGAAACACTTCACATACTAAGAAATCATGCTATCCTTGGGGCATTTTGGATTTTCCATGTAAGTATTCCATGAAATTTGAATTGTTTTATTTTATATTCAGTTTGGAGATGCTGGACATTGTGATTTGTCAATGTTTGAGAAATAATGAAATATTCTTGAACTTTAAAACTTTAATCCACAATTACAGTTCATATAGATATCACAAACAATTCTTACACATAAGCATTCAATCCATAAGACACATGATGTACCCTGGGAAAACCCTCCAAATCCGGAGGATGAAAAACCCAACAATCCTTTGAGTATAATAGATAATCAAAAGGGAATAATTAAAACACAATATCATATTGCTTGATAAGAGAGCACAAGAGAATAGAGATCATACGGGACACTATACCGGTCTTACCAAGTGCATAACAATTTAATAACAAGCCAAATTAAGTTCATACAAAGAAGGTAGTGAATGGTTGCATGATTTTGTGCACTGGTAACATTGTTAACATTGTGAACATCGTTTCACCTTCAACCTTGCACCCTTACTAACTTGGTGCCAAGTTTTCACCCCGTAATTATCTCCCATACTGAAGATATGTGCCCTCCATTAATTCACTGGTGTTAACTGCCTCTAACTAAGTTGTTAGCTGATTGAAATGAACTAAACTGAATGGAACTGAACTAAACTAAACGTAACTGAACTGAACTAAATGTAACTTAACAAAAATTAATGTAAATTAACAGAACTGAATAGAACTGAATGTAACTTAACAGAACTGAATGTAACTGAACAAAATTGAATGTAACTAAACATAACTGAATGTAACTGAATAGAACTGAATGTAACTAGTGCTTCACCATCAATGTCATCTTCAACAACCACTTTGCATAAATTAAGGAGTTAATTCCTTAATTAACTGAAACTTTTTTTCACAACTAAGACTCAACTGATGTCTTACTAATTCGAGTTCACTTGGAGGCTTACATGGGTAATTCGAATTCTCTCTCTATCTCTATGCTCATCTTGTTTATCATTAATTAATTATGCATGGTCCATATGTTTTTACTTAATTAATCATCTATATCATATCATACTCATAAGAATTGTTCCGAACCTACGATCATATGTATTACCCCAGGTCATATAGTCATATGCTAAATAAATTACTCTAGGGGTAGCTAATCCCTAAAGGATACTTGTATCACCTGTTGACCATGACTAGCCATACATCACATAGTATATCCTTGAGACTTAATACAACATAAGTCATGTGGTATTGATACAACAAAATACCCAGAACTTAATATAAGATAAGTTCTAGACTTGATACAACACAAGTCTCTGACCTTAATACAACATAAGGTCATAATCTTAATACAACATAAGATCCAAGTACAAGCATCTCTCATAAATAGGACTTGATACGACACAAGGTCTTAGCTTAATACAACATAAGCTCTTTAACTCAATACAAGATAAGTTAGAGAACTTAATACACCATAAGTTCCATGGAGAAGATATGAACCTAATACAACATAGATTCCATAATTGATACAACACAAGTCTCATGGGAATGACTCCCGAAGCTATACTTTCAACATGATTTACACCCATAACTTTAGATGTTCATCAATATGAGGCTTAATATATACATCCATATATTTAACTTGGTACCTATCTAATCATTTGAAAATGCACACATGTAATAGCTTTTACATATAATAAACTATGTAACAAACAAGGAAAATGAACCATTATGTTGAAAACATTATTGTAAACAAATACCTGGAACAATCATTGCAAACATTGCATGCTCCTCTTCATTGAATTCCAAGGAGGAAGGTTATTTTTTATAACAAAAAATGGCACACTAAGTAAATAGATACGAGATCTCCATATGGATTGACACCATCGAGCGACCAATGAAATCCTAAAAATATGAGGTTCTTTTTTTAAAAATTGTCCATCTTTCCTTGATATCCCTAAATGAGTTAACATTTGTAGGCAATGCCATAATACCATCTTCACTTCTCTTCAGTGCACGATAATCCATTATTGTGATATCCTTTTACACTTGAACAATTGTTCAAAATGTGGAATTATGGGAATATGATGAAGAACCTTGCGATGCATATTATTTGTTACTTGATTATTTTGATATATATTAATTCCACATTGAGGGAATTATAACTTTGTTGCATGTTGTCCATAATAGATAATATAATAATTAGGACATGCATCAATGATGTCATACTCCATTCCTATATCTTTCACAGTGAGAGATAATTTTTGGCACATGGGAAGTAAAGTATTCGATGATCGTAGGAGACAACCACGTAACAATCTATACAATTAAAAAATAATTTATTGTAATGGATATTCATCAATAATGCATCATTTATACAATTAACCCTTAAAAAACTAAACGTTATTCATGTATGAATAATTTAATTGTGTACCTTAGGATATCTCTGAGATAGGTTTTTGACAAATTGTTTAATATTTTCAAGTTGTCTAATATCAAAATAACAAAGAGAAGATTTGTCCTAAAGGATTCTAATAAGGGGTTTTCCTTCCTTAACAATAAGAGGTACATAATGAATATAATCATAATTATCATTCATTGGAGAAAAGGTACCATTGATCAATCTATTTAAACTGTGACTCTTCATCATATCAGTGTCATTTACTTCCATAATGTTAATTTCACCTCCATCTACTCCATCTCCATCAACTTGTTCATCAATATTTATTTTATAATTTAGTTTTGGCACATTCTTAGGCAATTCAAGCCTTGGATGCTTTGTCTTTGTAATTACAAAAAATAGCAAATTTTTTTAATATACATAAATTATTAAAATGATAGAAATTTTTATGACAATAACAAAAAAATATAATGGATAACTTAACAATGAGCGATATTCATTTCCCCCTTCAAAGTGCTCAATTTACCAACAATTTTTTCTTAGCTAATTTCCTTGGATGCTTAGCAACAAAAGAACTAACTAAACAACTCAATCCTCATATTAAATTTTTTTATTAACAAACCCTTAAAAAACAATTATTTATAAAAAGAGAATAATGGTTTAAAATTATATATACAAATTTCAAATCAAACTTTATTATCTTTATTAAACCATTAGGTTACTTTTCCTATTATAAATAGTTGTCGCAACAAAAGTCTCAAACACCTTGGTCTAATTAAATTTGACATTAGAACTTCAAATTAATATCAAAACAAAACAATATTAATATGAAAATAATTCTTTATATGAAAGCAATTCTTTAACATGAAAACAATTTTTATATAAAAAGAAATGATTATTTATAGACTTAGAAGTTAAACTATAATTAACTAAAATAACTTTATAAAGGAAATTAATATGAATCCAAACAAATTTATTAAAACATTATACCTTTTTTATAAATTTTTTGAACATGAACTAAAACAACATCTAAACTAGTTATGATTGAAAATATTTAATAAGAATTAACTAACAGTTTATTTAAATTAAAAATGTTAGAAATTATTTTAGATTATAATTTAAATAAAACCTTAAAAATAAATTATACTAATATAACCTTTAATAATTTTTTTTATAAAAACACTGATATAAAATTGAAATTTGTTTTTTAAAAAACTTTAAAATTTAAATGATTTAAAACAAATAATTAATTTTAAATCCTTATTTTAAACTTTGAACTTTAATAGAAACCCTAAAAACCCTGATTCATATTAATAAACCAAACCGATCCATTCTAGAAAATTGTAATTAAAAAAAATTAAATAAAAATATATTCATAGAGGGATTGGGCAGTGGTTATTCCTCACCGAGCTTCGATTGGTCTCCTGATGATGATCTAAAAGTAGAGATCAAAACGTCGAGAGTCTTCCTTCCCTTTAAAAAGATGTTTTTCGATAATATGATACCTATGGTTCTTAGAGATGAGGTGATTATAATAATCAAACACCTCCTTTCCTAAACTTTTTGAATTTTAAGATATATTTTTGGGACACCACAAACAAGACATGCAAATTTACTCGTTGTTTGAAGACTTGTAAGATATGAAATAATGTCAATACTAATAGAACAATTTTAAAATCAATGTTAGATGTTTTGATAACAAATTTATATTATCTTAAAGTTCAATTCTTCACATAGTAAGAAAATGTTCTAGCCTTGGGGCATTTTGGATTTTCCATGTAAGTATTCCATGAAATTGAATTTTTTTTGTATCAGTTTGGAGATGATGTACATTATGATTTACAACCCATAACTTTAGAAGTTCACCAATAAGAGCCTTAATATATACATCCATATCTTTAACTGGGTACCTATTTTAAATTAGATAATCATTACGATTGCACACCTGCTTCGTGGTGCTTTGCAACTAGGGTTTGGAGGTTGCCCGATGTCGGCACTATTCTCCTGGACTAACCCTTGTGAACCTGTCGGGGTCCTTTCCTTTCTACAACGGGCTACGATGGATTTGGCTTGCGGTGGTTACTTTCCCGTTATTGTGTCGGGGTATGCGACATTGTTTGGGGTTTCCTATCTGTGACCTACTCCAATGTCACTGGTAGACTTTGTTTTGCGGTGGTTTTCTTGCTCCTTTATATCCCGGGTTGTGCGACACTGTATAAGGTGCCTATATTTCACCCTTTTTCGAGTGCCGGTAGACTTTATTTGTTGGTATCATGGTTTATTGAGGGATGAATTTGACTTATCTTACCCTTTGCGTCTTTTGTGGGTCTTTGTTCATGGTCGGAGAATTTTTGGTATTGGGTGGAAAATTTCTGTTATTTTAATGAGTAAAAGTGCTTCTTGTTATTTTTCTGTATTACTGGTCCTCCGGTCACTGATTTTGGTCGATTGAGGTCCTCCGAGAAGTTTGGACGGTTCTTGGGCAGTCGTCGACAGCAGTAACCTTTACTCCCAGTGTCGTTCACGGGTCTCCGGTTGACTACGGTGGTGAATCATTGGTAGAGGTGCGCTTCTCACGGCTACCATTGTGGAAGGTTCGACTTAAGTGGAGCATCTATTGTGTTGTGTCTCTGTTCCTTGCTTCTACCCCAAGTACTTATTGTCGGAACTGGTTTTTATTTCTGCCACCTTTCCTTGTTATTAGGTTTTACATTTTTTATTAGGTTTTTTTGGGTTGCTAGCGGCATGGCTACCCACATGGAGTCCGCCCTATGACTAAGAGGGCTTAGTACAACCATGTTAAACAAATGGGAATTAGTTGTTTTTGTTGGTTATTTATTTGTGGTTTTTATTTGGTAGTAACTGGTCCTCGTTGTAAACTGGTATTGGTTTTTCAGTCATTTTCTGTGGTATTGTCAGGGTCAGTGGGTCTGTTGTCGAGTCTATTAACCCTGGGTTTGTATTGGTTAGGGTTTTCCTTGTTGTATCTATTGGTGGGTATCCCGTGATTTTTTGGGTTATGGATTCCTTGGGGCTCTGTCCGCCAACTGGCCCTCCGGGGGGGACTGTTCGACCCCAACGCTATAATTCTCGTAGGAATTCAAATATTATGACTACTCTAGAGACCAAGCATCGTTATATGCTAGGTAGGGATGTGATGTTAGATCGGTTCTCAGAACTCTGCCGAAGGGCCCTTATCGGGCGCCTTGAGTACTGCTCCATGAATCGTGAGGAATGGGTGGCTTGGGATACATAACACTGGAAGCCCATCCTCAATTATGTCCCTACCATTAACTTACTTGCTAATAAATGGCTCTTCTTTGTCTTCCTTGAGGACTCTGATGCTTCGTAGATCCTGGATTCTCTCTGGACTATTGCGAATGGATTGCTGGTAATCAGTCGCTGGCACTCTAACTTTGACTTGCTCAAAGAAAGAGTTGTCAAGAGCCATCTCTGGGTATTAATGCTTGCTTTTCCCTTCCCCCTATGGAACAAGGATTTTTTGATTGGCATTGCCAATACCCTTGGGAGGTTCTTTGCACTAGAAAAAGATTTTCACCTTATTTTTTATAAGAGGATGGCTAAGGTACTTATTGAGCTGGATGTATCGAAGGGACTCCTACCTGATATCGATATTGTCTGTAATAGTTCGATCTTCACACAGAGACTGGACTATCTGAACATGCCTTTTAGATGTAGTTACTGTCATGAGACTGGTCATTTGAGGAATAAATGATCCTCTTTACTCTATGGAAATTCCTTAAAGCTCAACTTTTCTGACTCCAAGTAGCCTCCTGGCTCACCCTTGGAGGTCCCTCCTCCTAATGACTCCTCTGGCACTCCGACACCTCTCGGCCCTTATGAATATTCATCTCCTACCTCCTTTGGTGACCTCACAAAGGGGGAACTTATGTATATCCAGGACATTGAGAACTTAGCTCTGGCTCGGTCTACTGCTACTCCTCCTTTGACTCCTATACCCGCCTCCTTACAACAGTCCATTGCCCCTACTCACCTTCTCACAGAAACTGTGTCACCCCCCCTTTAACTTTGGAGGATTTTCCACCTTTGCAAAGGGGCCCCCCCCCCCCCCCATCTGACTCAGCTCAGAGTCCTACTACCTCCCCGTCCTTCATGGATCCTTCCATTCTTAAATAATTAGCCATTTTCTTCGACAAGTCTCCGGTTTCCCCTTCTACTCTCCCTTTGGATTTGATCAGGTTCAAGAATGTTACTATTTGAAAATCCAGGAAAAGTAAGCCTTCTTCTGTTCCCTCAGATGAAACTGGATCCTATGGTCTCTACACCCCCCTCTCAGTAAGGATCAAAGTTGCTGCTAGATCTCAGAACTCTCCTCGGGCACTTAGAGCACAGTCATTTGTTGAGCAGGTAGACCCATGAGGATTATCTCTATGAATATCCATGGGTTTGGAAGGATTACCAAACAAAAACCCTCAAGTCACTGTTTGCTTCATTAAACCCTGACATGATCCTTTTACATGAGACTATGTGTGACCATTTTTATGCTCTCAGTATGTTCTCCAAGATGAGGCCTAGATGGGAATTTTGTGCTCTTGACTCCCAAGACCTTTCTGGATGTCTTCTCACTAGTTGGAACCCTCACCTCACTTGTTGCAAGGCTTACCAATCCTATGCTGGCATCTTAGTCAAATCCATATTTAAAGGACTTGACTCTGTCTTCTCCATTTTGAATTGTTATGGACCCTACTCTAATAGAGATTTTTTCTGGGATAATGTTCTGGCAGGGGGAATCTTTGACTACCCCAATCTCATTCTGCGTAGGGACTTAAACTTTACTCTTTCAGATGCTGAGATTTGGGGTGAAAAAGCTCGTATTGACACATGGTACACTACTTTTCCCACCTTTTGGATTCCACTAACATGGTGGTCTTAGCTCCCCATACTCTAGGTCCTACTTGGAGGAATGGTCGCATGGGCCATGAGAGAGTAAGTGAAAGACTTGATAGATTCATGGCATCTATTCATCTTATTCCTACACTAAACCACTATAAATCTTGGATCCAGCCTTCAGAGATATCAGATCATTATCCTGTTTGTCTGGAGTGGAACTTTGTACCTTATTGTCACCTTTACCCCTTTAAGTTCAATAGATCCTGTCTCTTGGAAAATTATTTTTTTTCAGGGATCTCTTCCATTGTAGTGAGGAAGCGAAGAAGGAAAAAGGCCCAAACATGGTTAGGGATCTTGTTAACTCTTCTTGGGTATCACATATTCCCTCCTCTTTAGGTCCCATGTCTGTACTCACCTTTAAACTTCAGAGACTCAAGAGTTTTGTTAAGGACTGGGAAAAAAGGAAGAAACTGGCCAGAGCAAAAGAGGTCACTGAGATTGATGCTACCATCCATGATCTCCTTTTCTCTTGAATCTCTGGTATCTTGACTATTGATGAAACCACTCAGCTCTCACAACTGAAAGCAATAAAAGAGTCTTTGGTGCATTAGGTACTCACTTGGAAACTCAAAAGTAGAGTGGACTGGATTAATGAGGGAGATGCAAATACGAAATTTTTTCACTCTTATGCATATGCCAGAAGAAATTTGAAATCTATTTGGGCCCTTTAGAACCAGTATGGTGAGATGATTGAGGATGAAACTAGTCTTAAGGTTTTGGGTGCTCAAGACTTTTCTGACTTATTATCTGATTATGGTGCTTCTAATATTGAGGATCAACTCAATCTCATTAAAATTTTCCCTTCATTTGTATAGGAAGAAGATAAAGAGGCCTTTCTGGCAGATATTACACTCTTAGAAATTGAAATTGTAATAAAGGGTTTTAAGAAAGATAAAAGCCCCGGACCTGATGGGTGGCCTGTAGAATTATTTATCCATTTCTTTGACCTGGTTGGTCTTGACATCCTTAGTGCTGTGGTTTAGTCTCGAGATGAGGGGAGGGTAAGGGGTGCTCTTAATGCTACATTTATTACCCTCATACCTAAGTGTGATAAGCCACTTTCTTTTGCTGAATTCAGACTTATATCCCTCCGTAACTTGGTATATAAGACCATCTCTAAGCTTTCGCCATCAGACTAAAACCCTTACTGGACAAAGCCATTTCTAGAAACCAGTTTGGGTTTCTCCACAACAAACAGATCATTGAGGTTGTAGGCATCACCCAAGAAGTACTGCATTCTATTAAACTAGAAAAGAAGAATATTTTGGTCCTTAAGTTAGACCTTGTTAAAGATTTTGATAGGGTTAACTGGACATTTCTTAGACTATTCCTCTTGCAGATTGGTTTACTGGTAGTGGGTGTTAACTGGATTATGGGTTGTGTGGAATCCTCCAATTTTTCTTTGCTCATTAATGGGATACCTTCGAAGTTTTTTCCTATCTCTTGGGGCATCAAGCAGGGATGCCCACTTTCACCTCTCCTCTTTATCTTGATTATATAAAGTTTGAGCCTTCTTATAACAAATGCTCAACGTAGGGGTGCCGTTACTGGTATGAAAGTGTCTCCTAGTATTAGCCTTACCCACTTGTTATTTGTCGATGATGTCTTGTTGTTTGGTCTGGGTACAGTAGAAGAATGGCGGAATTTCAAAGATTTATTGGATCTCTTTTGTAATGCAATGGGTATGAAAATCAGTGATGAAAAATCATCTTTTCTATATAATGATATTGAGGAGACTGTCAGAGATAGAATTTTCTCCTTGCTACCATTTAAAATGGAGCCTTTGACTGTTGGCTTCAAGTATTTGGGGTACTACCTCAAGCCCCTTGGATACTGTGTTAATGATTAGTGTTGGCTTATCAAAAAGTTTGAAACAAGGATTAGCAGTTGGACTTACAGGTTATTATCATTGAGAGGTAGATTAATATTGGTCAAATTGGTCCTCATGTGGCTGGTGGTCTATTGGCTCTCTCTGGCCCGTATGCCCATAACTATTTTAACCTATTTTCGACGCTCCATCTTCAATTTCCTCTGGGGAATTCTAAAGGGAACCACAGGGCTCACCTGGTTGATTGGCATACGATTTCCAGACCATATGCATTTGGTGGGTGGAATATAAAGAAACTGGACTGGTTCAATTTGGCTCTTAGACTGAAAATCTTATGGTTGGTATTAAAAGGAGAGGGCATCTGGTCACATATTGTTAAGCATAAATATCTTAAAAACAAGTCTGTCGATGAGTGGTTACGCTTACATAGGTTTATTGTCTAGGGTACATCCTATATTTGGAATGGTTTCATCAGGGCGATATCTTGGATCACTAGATGTCTGGGCTGGAAGGTAGGAAATGGACAAAGCATCAAAGTGGGTGTAGATCCTGTAGCTGGTTTATGCTCTGATTATATCTTTCATGAGGATCTAAGGATATATCTAGCAGACTATGGTATCTCATACCTCTCTGATGCTCAAAATGGGGGTCTTGTGTCATCCTCTCGGGCCTACTGGATTACTGTAAAAGATCTTGACTTGGGCGGTCACTGGAAGGAAGCCTGGATATTGTATATTGATGGGTTATCCCATGGATGTATCCAACTTGGTGATAGGGTGGATTCATTAGTCTAGATGTTCAATCAGAAAAATGGCTCATTTAGTGCTAAACTGGCTTACGAATTCATTACTTCATGCACTCTTATTGACATGCCTGACAGGGCTCTCATTTTGATATGGAATTGCAACATTCCATTGAAGGTTATCTGTTTTAATTGGTTATGTCTCTCAAATCGTATAAATTCCTTGGATAACCTAATTAAAAAGGGATGGATTGGGCCCAATTGGTGCAGCTTATGTAAGGGTGCAGTTGAGTCTGTTAATCATCTTTTCGTAGACTGTTGTTTCACACTTAGTGTTATCTTGTACCTCATATCTATTCTATTCTGTCCTATTGTATGGAATGAGGCCACATATATACAGAATCTGGAATATTGGTTCAACTTTGAAAATAAGTTTACAAACCTCCCCCTCTTGATGTCTTGGAAAATATGGCTTACCAGGAACAGAGCTATATTTGAGCATCATAATCCTGGCATTAAATATGTTGCTCACAACATTTTGGATTAGCTTCAGTCACATCCTATGGCTACACATCTGAGGCTCAAAAGGAGAAACATAAGCACTGCTCCTGTAGTTGATTACCATGCTGGGTTTTTTGATGGAGCATCTGCCAAGAAGATGGGTGGCATTGGTGTACACCTTCTTATTAGCCAGGATCATTACTACTGTTTGAAAATGGGCTGTGGACAGATCACAAATACTAGAGCAGAACTTCTTGTTCTGTGGGTTCTTTTGGTTACTGCAATTTTTTTTGGCTTGTCGTATCTACATATTCGTGGTGATTCTTCTGCCATTATAAACTGGTTCATTGAGAGAGCATACCTCTCAACTCTCAATTTAGATGGTTGGTGCCATAACATCAGAGACATGGAATCGTCCTTTATCTTCATCGATTATTGTCATGTGTACAGAGAATTCAATGGGAAGGCGGATGGCTTTTGCAAGGAAGCACTTGCTTTGGCCTCGGGCCTTTTATTGTAGTCCAAATTCACTGCGGGTGAGTGTATTGGGAATGGCTCCTTGCAGCTATATTAGCTTTTACTAGCCTACTCTTTTCAGTTCATCTTTGATGTTCTTGAGTATGGAAAGACTTTATTGATCCTTTGGGTCTCAGAGATGGTCATGCCCTCTCTTTTTGATGATATTCCCAGAAGTGCTTCCTTGGATCAGCCACCCTATCTTGCAATTGACTTCTCAGTATCATGGTGGTTTCAGATGAGATTGATGATATTGGATTCCTGTATCTTCATGGAGAGTCTCATTAGTTCTTTTATATGTGGAGTGATTGTATATGTAGAGGTTGAAGATGTCCTTTTTTGCCGTGGACTTGCTTTGTGCAATTGTTCAACTGTGATGTAACCAAGTTACCTTTGATTCTAATGAATATCAAGGAACTGATATTTTCTTATGGAAAAACTTGGTATCTATTTTGAAAATGCACACATTTATTATCTTTTACATATAATAAACTATGTAACAAACAAGGCAAATGAACAATTACGTTGAAAACATTATTGTAAACAAATACTTGGAACAATCATTGCCAACATTGCATGCTCCTCTTTATTGACATCCAAGGAGGAAGGTTATTTTTTATAACAAAAATATGACACACTAAGTAAATAGATATGAGCTCTCCATATGGATTAACACCATCATCTGCCAATGAAATCCTAACAATATGAGGTTCTTCTTTTAAAAACTAGCCATCTTTCCTTGATATCCCCAAATGAGTTAACATTTGCAGGCATTGTCGCAATACCATCTTCACTTCTCTTCAGTTCATGGAAATCCATAATTGTGTTATCCTTTTACACTTGAACAATAATATTGTTCAAACTGTGGAATTATGGGAATATGACGAAGAACCTTCCGAGGCATCTTATTTGTTACTTGATTAGTTTGATATCCATTAATTCCACATTGAGGGAATTCTAACTTTGTTGCATGTTGTCCATAATAGATCATATAATCACTAGGACATGCATCAATGATTTCATACTCCATTCCTATATCTTTCACAACGAGAGACAATTCTTGGCACGCGGGAGGTAAAGTATTCGATGCTCATAGGAGAAAACCACCTAAGAATCTATACAATTAAAAAATAACTTATTGTAATGAATATTCACCAATAATGCATCCTTTATACAATTAACCCTTAAAAAACTAAACGTTATTAATGTATAAATAATTTAATTGTGTACCTTAGGATCTCTGTGAGATAGGTTTTTGACAAATTGTTCAATATTTTCAAGTTGTCTAATAGAAAAATAACAAAGAGAAGAATTGTCCTAAAGGCTTCAAATAAGGGTTTTTCATGCCTTAACAATAAGAGATACATAATGAATATAATCATAATTATCATCCATTGGAGAAAAGGTGCCATAGATCAATCTATTTAAACTTTGATTCTTGATCATATAAGTGTCATTTACTTCCATAATGTTAACTTCACCTCCATCTACTCCATCTCGATCAACTTGTTCATCAATATTTCTTCTATAATTTAGTTTTGGCATTTTCTTAGACAATTCAAGCCTCAGATACTTTGTCTTTGTAATTACAAAAAATAACAATTTTTTTATATATACATAAACTATTAAAATCATAAATTTTTTATAGTAACAATAAAAACATATAATAGATAACTTAAGAATGAGCGATATTCATTTTCCCCTTTAAAATGCTCAAATTCCCAACAATTTTTACTTAGCTAATTACCATAAAATTATTCTCCTCTGTAATCCCGTTCACCCTCGTTCACCCTTATGTAAGGGAACTGACTTTTACCATCACTATATTTCTCATTTAACTTAACAATGGTCCTCAAAGTTTTCTCTTTTGTTGACATTGTAAATGTTACAACAACAAATTACCTACTTGAAAGAAATTTTGATTATGTATAAGAATACAAACTTTGTAAAAAATGGATGTTAAGAGTAGATTGAAAAATGTTGTTGCATTGTCAAAAGTATGACAACAAAACTATTACAAACATCGAAATTATCACATAATTGTCAGCTTATCTATTGGGGTTTAAATATATTTTAAAACGAGGTCTTAATTATAACATTGGGTAACAAAATCAATTATATTGACTATGCCAACTACTTATCAATGATTTACTTTTGGCCTCTGGTTAACATTTATGTCGTTGAATTTCCATTGGCAAAGTGTCGAAATATCGTTAAGATAAATTACAGTTGGAATACCAAAGTATACAGGGGTAAAATCTCCCATGTTATATTCTATGGGGTATTTTGTTGGCTTGTAATCAAGCGTTATAACGTCGTAGCAACCAAAATCTCGACAGCATATACAAAGAAGGGTACACGATTCCGAAAGTGGGTATTAGTCGGCAGAAAAAAGAGCCGGATATAAATATACAATTTCGTTAGGGATTTTTCGATGGTGTCAATCAAGGGATGTCATTATTGTGTGGAGCATGTGCTATATTATATCTCTCACGAGATCATTATTTCACCTTGAAGGTTAATGCAGGGATAGGTACAAACTCCAGAGTTAAATTATATGCAGGTTCTTTTTGGAATATGCTTTGGAACAAGGAATGTTGTACATAGGTGTGGGGAATCCAAGTTTGCATTGGATCTTTGGATCAAGGAATGTTGTACACTTAGGTGTGGGGAATCCAAGTTTGTAGTGGATACGAGAGACATGTTCTCAAAGGAGGCTTTATCCCTTCTGGAGGGAGTGTTATATGTACAAGAAATTAGACTTGGTGGAGTTCTCCTTGCTTATTCTCTTATCTTTATTTATCATTATTAAACTTTTAGTTGGTTCTCGATAGGCATGAGACACGTTCATTGAATCATGACATGGTGGTGAGATACTTGAAAATTAACAAGATTTAAGACGTGGAAAAAGTCTTTTGAGGATTGGTATGATTTTATGCACGGTTCTTAATAGGCAATAGGCACTGAACAATAAGGATATTTAATGTATATTTTGAATTTAGAAATTTTAAATAGCAAATATAAGTTTTTTTTGAAAAAATAGTAAAAGTGAAAAAGAAAGTACTATTTTTTCAATAATTTCACAACATTTATGACATCACAAACCATTTTTTCCATCAACATCAAATTTTGCACCCAAATGTATAGTGTTGGATCCATGGAGTGTAGTTCTACCACCGATTAGATGTTATGATTTGGGTAAGCATATTCCATGCGAAAAACACATAAATTCCCAACTAAAATTGCTCTAAAACCATTATGATATGTAAATTGCCTTGGATATTTCAATGGTTGGCTCACCAAAATAGATCTTAACCTACAACTACTACAATCGGTTTATGCTAAACAACACAACTTTCTCCTTAGTATTTTTAGGGATTGAACATGGAATAAAATGCACCAAATGGATTTTTTAACAATATGAAATGAAAAAAAAAACTAAAATAAAAAATACACAAACTAGAACACAAAATTTCTATTACTAAAAGCGATGTAGGAAACCCATCAAAAAATGAAGGATTAAACATTTTGTCTTTTATATAATAGAGATTACAAGTGGTCTATGTTTGTTGTGAATCTACAGAAACTATGGTTTGCCAAAGTCCTCTGTACATATTACTTCTCAACCTGTGATTTATTTGTATATCCTCCACATTAACTACTCATACTATGGAACACCAATCATGGCCAAAGAATGAAAACGATTTTCCCTCTTTTTGCTAGGTTTTTTTAGATGGAATTAGGTTTAGCTAAACAAGGTTCCATAACCCTCTTAATATATTCATGACATGTCTAGAATTATCTATTGGATGACATATGTTACTAACTCCACATGGGTAAATCATTGTGAGATGAGATGGATTCCACTTAGACCTATGGGGAATAAAATATTGTTACATTGTTGGGGGCATCAATTTTACATATATACTCTCTTTGATGAAAACAAATTATTTTTGGCAAAGATATCAACCATAGAATGCAATGAGGGAAACCAAGACAATTTTTCTTGAGGTTAAAGACCCCCAAATTCCACTTCTTTAAAATCGAATTAGAATATTTCTAGTAATAACTTATTAGTGTGATGCTTAGGATTTGACCCAAAGTGATCCTTTTAGGCCCCAAATTCCATATTCATGTTCTAGAGCATCAATTAATCCATATAATAACAATGAGTATGTAGATCCATTTGGGAGCACCATCCATAATAATTGTAATCTTTGACAATAATAACTTCAATTTCATTTTATGGAGAACATCCCTTATTTTATAACAATTGTAATCTTTGACAATAATAACTTCAATTACGTTTCATTGAGAACATCCCTTATTTCATAGGGACATTTTTTTTCCCAAAAGAAAAAACATTAGAGGAAATTTCACCTCAAAATGGGCCTCCTAAAAAAAATTAATAAAATAATAGTTAAAATAATAAAATAATATTTATTAATTTTGAAGGAAGAAACGAAAAAAACTATTTTTTTGTTTGTATTTTCGACATATCTCCCCGTGTTTTTACTCAAATTTCGATCGAGAGAGCTCGTTGGATGCGGAATTAAATTCTGCATCCAACGAGTACCCACTCGACATAATTTTGACGGACCCTGCTACCCAAAAAACAAGAAATACCTGAAAAAACGTGATGATGATGATCCAACGAGCTCTCTCGATCGAAATTTGAGTAAAAACACGGGGAGATATGTCGAAAATACAAACAAAAAAGTAGTTTTTTTTATGATACCTATCCCCAAATTTATATTAAAAAAGTGTTTAAGACCTATACAGTATTTCAAATTTAAAGCAATTTCATTGGTTAACACATGATGACATGGAATTTGAGTTAAAGTTAAAAGGCCCATTTTGAGTTGAAATTTCCTCTAATGCCAATAACTTTCTATTCAGTGGAATCAATTTTTTTTTATAGGTTACAAGAAACTCTGTTCAACAATGAATGAGACTAAATGTTCAAGACAGGGCCAAACATGATCAACAAAAGCTGAATACCATCAAACATGCTAGAAGGGATGAGCACTCCCAAACAACATATAGTATTCCAACAACTAATCCAAGTGCACCCAAACACAGACCGAATATGTCTCACCCAAACTAATAAGAAACAAGGAAATTAATCCAAGCAAACAACAATAGACTACCTTTACCACTTAAGAAAACACTGCCGCTATCATCAAAAAATAAAAATAAGAATGGTTTCAGCTAAAAGGCCCTATAGCATCCTTTGTCCACAAGCCTACTGTTGACAAATTAAATAAAAAATATAATACCTTCTTTTGCGCCCAAGGATCTTTTGGAGAGTAAATCTACAAGTGAATTACTTTCCCTATAAATACTAGAAAAGGAGATGGAAGGACTTCTGGTAATAAGGTATTGAATCCTTTTACCCCACCGATCCAACTCAGCCACCTACAAGGTCCCACTAACCTTGTCCCAATCAACTACAATTTTTTAGTCACCAAAAATATGTACGGAAAGGAGATTATGTAAGTGCACAAACTGTAGGAGGATCCACCGTGTAAGAAGCTCAACCTAGGTATTGGTACCATACCCAACCCCCATCCAAAATGAAAAACAAGACTGTGCAGAAAGTATTAAGACCATACCACAACCAAAACTATTGATTGTAGCAACATCGTAAAAAAATCCAGAAGAACAGTCTTCAGGACAAACAAAAATAAGAACCTTCCTAGGAGATTCTTCACTTGAGGCTTGAACTATTCCTTATAAAGACCCAATATTTTAATACTTGTAAACTGAACTTGTGCAGTGATATCTTCAAATATACAAATGCTCCTTGTCCTCCATATTCCTTAGTAGACAAGGGAGGGTAGCTCCTTAAGACAAGGATTATGTTGAACCCTGTCACATGCCCCAATTTGCAAAAAAAAATTATGTTATTGAGGAACATTATGTTATATTTTATGTTAAAGTTTGTAATTAATGACCAAGTGGGGTCAAGGATAATTTAATGTATTGCAAAATATTTTATTATTAAATAAATAAAAGAGGAGACAACAGCTTAGGGAAGCTGTTAAATGAGTGTTTACTGGTCACTTGGTGGAGGAGACTGGGTGGAGAGCATATTGACAAATGGCAGCATCCTCAAACTACTTCTAGTTGTTGCAAGTGGCAACTTCTCTATATTTGTGGTCAAGATTCCCCAAGAAAGTGGAACAGGAGCAGGTGGCTCATTAAGTAAAAACTGACCCAAAATACCTAGGCATGCTAATAAAACTTCCCATTGAAGACAACTGAGGATGCTCATTCTGGATTGGTGATCATTCTGAGTGAATAAAGTGCACATGTGAATTCAATGGAGGGGACTAGCTGAAGTAAGTTTGAGGGGTTAAGTGCTGAAGACTGAACTTGTGAATCTATTCTACGCTGAAGTTCTTACTGCTGTAAGTAGGACTCAGTTACTGCTGAACAATCAATGGAGTTGCAAAGGATCTCAAGACTACATCTCTCACCCAGTACTCTACATGGAGGATCAGGAGGCAAGCTCAGGGGTCCCGCGAACTGCTATTCAGCTCTTCTCTAGGAGTTGGTTGGGAGGAAAAACCTCCTTAAGCTGTTGTCACCTCATCCATTTGACAGGTTCTACTTGTTTAAAGTTCAGTTATTATTTTATTTACTGTTTCAGAGAAGTTTAAGAGTTTTCTCATAATTATAGTATATTGTTATTTTATTGATGTTTTGGGTAAAGAAAGAAAAGTTATTTATAATGTGAAAGTTAGTAACTAGTTATATTAGGGTAAATCAATAGAGATAATGCTGAGTTAATTGATATATAGAAAAATGACCCAAAGTGTATTTTTCCACGCCTCTTGCAAGGCAGTACTCTAGTACAGTAGGTATGATTAAATCAGATAAGCACATTTAAATAAAATTGAATGCAGATGTAAATGAATTACTTTTATAGGTTTTTGTGTAACTTAAATTGCAGAACTTTAGCTGTATTTATATTATCTATTGGAAGTATTTAAATTACCTAGTTACATGTAGAAGAACAAATTTAAATAATACATACTAGTATGCATAATATTTATACAATAAAACTAGTATAGATATAATTTATAAATCTAGTAAGTAGATTTAAATAAATAATATAGGAACAATAAAATATTTAAACTAGGTTTAACCCAGTAAACAGTAATTTAGGTTATCTAATTACCTAGTTAATTATTCATGAGAAATTATAACTAGGTTTACTGAAAAACAAAAGTACTAATGTTGCAAACTATTAGAAATAATTAGGGCTTATAAAAGATCTGTACTAACACACTAGGGTAAAATTCTAAATTCTAAATACTAAAACTTATAACGTCCCTGACCCTTCGACTGGTGAAGAGGACGCTACTAATGCCAATCATACGGGTAAACAGCCCCATGAACATGAACAAACATCAATGCTGAAATAAAAAGATTAACATATTACATACTAAGAGGCATAAAACATGCAAGGATACATCGTTACTCAACATTCAGCGGAAGCAAACATATACATTCCAGCATTCAACATGTTCATCATAATTCATGAAATAGTAGATATAATTGCAGAGATGAAACATACAGGCGTACTTATCTTTTGATGAATAACTCGCCTCGCAACCAGCTACGTCGCTGCAATGTTACATCCAACCATAGGCCAGCGTGCTCATCAATCTCTCAGCAACACTGCCACCCCCGAGCTGGGCATGATTCCTCAAGGAATAAGGGTCAATGCAGGCTTACACATAGCCAAGGTTTGCCAATCAGCCAAACCCACAAAGTAGGGTTTACCAGGTCGTCAAGGAGCTAGGAAAGGCTAAATGCTAAGCTGGTGGCCTCAAACACCAATTTTCTCAAGCATACCCAGCCTCTAATCCCACTCTCAACAGTCCGAAGACCACCCACTGCATACCGCAGCAAAAAAACCCATTCACAGCTCTGTGAAGAAGGCAAAGACAACCAGGTGACAATCCCACCCAACAGGTGAAACACAGTTCAGATCCACAAGACAACTTAGGGTTTTTCTTAGTCCTAGCGTGGCTAAAAAAACTCAACAACAACCCAAAACCAGGGTACATCAACCACCACAACCTCACAATGAATGATGGCAACAATCCACAGTCTGCAATGGATAAGAAACCGAACTCCCAGCATGGACTGGGAAAAACTTAACTAACGAATGTGGAAGAAAACCCAACGGGAAGACAACAGCCCCGAACGCACAATGAAATCATGGCATCATTACACAGTCCACAAATGGGAGAGAGAGAACGAGCTCCTAGCATTGATAGAGGAAAACACAAACGCATACCACAATAGACAACATACACAGCCACAATTGGTAAGGGGACATACACATACCACCGAAACCGGTATGGAACCCACAGGCACACAGCCCTGAGCGTGAATGGCTCCTGCACCCAAAAATCCTGAGTGATAGCCACGATTTCTCCTGCTCCCTGCATGAGGAAAACCAACGCAAAATTCTTGTGCATGAGAAGGGGAGAGAGAACAACTCTTTGTATGAGGGTGATCAGTCGATGAAGAATCCCCCCAAACGGTGCATATGAGGAAGCCGAACCATCTCTGTGTGAGAATGAGCCAGACCAAATCCTCTGGAGGGTGGAATCGTGGGAGAGTGGAGTGAATGTTTCTTCTGCCCCACGCGACGTGAAGAGGAGAGTCTGCTGGTGGAGTGGGCACGTGGGCAAGGATTGACAGTCCTGCCACACCCACCACTACTCAGCAATAACTGGACCCAACTAACAAACAACAAAAGATTAAATGGGTGGTTGACACATGGAAAACTCCCTATGGCTCCCATAGTCCAAGGTTTGACATCCCCCACCCTTATCCTTAGGAATCATGCCCTTTTCATTCAACGTTGCCCCATCGTAGCTGGTTGTGGTTTATTTTATTTGATGTGCGTATTTACATGATGCCAAACTATAATGTGCTGGATAGCATGATATACCATAGGCANTACACAACCAAATCGATGGTGGGGATTTTGCCTTTAGCTCCTCACCACGATTAATTACATTATATACATCATGCAAACGGGGTCAAAACCGGGGTGTTAAAAAACTTAGCAAAGATTATTCCAGAAAATTTCAGAAAAGAAATGTAATTTCTTTTACAATATCAAACTCAGTCTTATTTTAAGAAAAAAAATATATACAATATCATTATTTTTACTTGCTATCAAATTAATCCATAACCAAAGATTATCAACTCATAATCTTTTACAAGAAACAATAATTTCATACTTATTAAGTTAAACCTAAACATTAAAATGTTGGATAACAATAAGATTAGCAACTAAACAAATTTTTAACTAAATGTAAACCCAATAAAGACAAAACCAGAACAAATATAATATGGCCTACGGCCCTTCATATATATTATCTGTCTAGGCTTAATAGCCTGATCAAAAATGATTTTTATAAATTAAACAGAAGTCATCAATTTGAAAATAAACAACCATCAGATAAGGCTATGGAAGCCCTTCACCATTTCGAAATATACTGTAACCATGACCAATCATTCTCCTATAAAAACCCTCATCAAATATTCAATAAACCACCGAGTGGTTTGACAAACAAGTCACGGTTTAGAGATAGAGTTTACAAATTATCACCATCTTTTCCAATTAAGGCCGAGAAGGCCCAAAACGAATTTTATGAAGTCGCGGCTGTGAAAGCCTTATCCGCTAAATACATCAGCCACGAGGGCTTTAAAAACTAAAAATTAAAAGAACAAATAGAGCAAACAATGACTATGGCCGAGGAAATAATCAAAACACTTGGTAGTGCCATCACTTTCCACCACACAGTTTACACAGGAGAAACCCCAGGTGAATTGAGGCTTACTAGGGTGGACGCCTCAAGGAAGCCCGTAGTTAAAACTCTGCAGCTACAAGTTGGGACCTAGAGAGTCTGCGCAGGGAGAAGAATCCAAGTTTCGTTAGCTACTTCTTTTTCACAAATTAATAATGGAAACTGTGCTAATATACTGTAAAGAAAAACCATTTTTTTCTTACCTTGTGGAGTCGAGCAACCAGGAAGTCATGAAAAGCCTTATCCATGACGAGAGAGTCTCAAACCCTCATCACAAAAACCAATAGTAAACAAGAACAAATCATTATTTACGCCACAACTCTTTCACCCTGGTTACGGTCTGTAACATTCATGTAGAGATTCAACTCTCACAGCAAAATGAAGGCAAAAATAACCCAAAACCCTCTTATTCTCTTCACATTCAAAAACCACTTCACTTTGCATGGTAAACTACTTACTCAACTCGCTTCACCAGCTCAGCAAGGTTGCAAAGGCTTATGTGCATTTTAATGGAGTTTCGACAGAGAACGTGGCGGTCATGAGCCCTTGGCTCGACCACTCCACCATCCAAACAATACAAGCGTGTTTTTAGGGTTTCAACAAGTTATATGACAATACAAGTCAACAAGAAACCCTAGCTCTCTATGCCATCCACGTGTCCATCCAATGATTTGCATAAAGTGGGTTTCGAGCTATAGTTGCTAGACTCAAATTCGAATCCTACATAATCATTAGGATTCAAATCAAACTTTATAAAATTAAATCATCGCATAATGATATAACCTCACTTTGATTATGCTTTTCTTCCTTAAAACCATAGACTTTGTACTATCTGTTAGGTGTGTTCTCTCTACTAGGGTTTTAAACCTAATTCATCTATAACCTTAGTATATATATATAAGAAATCCTCATTTTAATTAATGTTTACTATTAACAATAATAGTTTAAAAAAAAATGATCGGTATAATAGTACTTTAGAAATCACGATTTACTTTTAGTAATTAAGAGTTCTAAAGTTTAAAAAGGACTCAAATAGATATGAACAAATGCTTAGTCTTTTCTCTAAAAGACAAATATGTAGATATGGATGCAAATTTGTGTAACATATCTTCTCGTTATGAAATTGTTAGGCCACTATACTCTTTTGGCAGAAGTGGAGTTGTTCTCAATCTATAATCCCTCGAATGAAGAATATGCATATAACTGAAAATACAAGAAGAAAGTTTATTGGATCAAGTACTATGGTAATAAACTTAACTACACATAATCCTTTCCTTTCGAGTAGTGCTATTATGATCATTTTTGTAGTTTGACAACTTTAAAATTACCAACAATACCTTTTACAGGGTCAAGCTGCAAACAAACATTTGTTAACTAGCATCTTATCCTATGCTAGTGGAGTATCTTTCTCGATCTGGAATTTTACTGGGATAAACTGTTTACATGTATAGAACCTGTAAAATAACCAGTACTCCACTGTGTTAGTTGTAAGCTAAGTAAGCCCTGATCTCATCTAAGATTTATTCCTACTTGAAAAAAGAAAGTAATAACGCACTTAGTATCATAGTAAGATGTAGTTTCCTTTCTGGCTTTCTAAAACATAAAACTGCTGCGTTAAATATCACTAACCTAGCACTTCAACATAAACTAATAAATCATATAGAGCTAAATAAATATAATGCTCTTTGTTATTTATAACTGCTTGAATATCCGCTAACAGTTAATGGCTCTTTAGCAAGGACAACCTTGAAATTTTATGTTACATAATTTTTTTAAAATTTTTTACGAATTTTTGGGTTATTACATGTGGTATCAGAGCACAAGGTTTAGACACTGGTCCTGAACATGTCTCAACATGCATAAATAGAACAATAGATTTAAAACATGCATACTGATTTTTTTTATAATTTTTTGAATTATACTTTTAGAGAATTTTTTTTGAGTTAACTGCAAGTATGGAAATATTGGAAGAATATGTAGATGAGGAGTCCCCCTATACTGAATGAAATAATTTTCAAAGAGAACCTATACAAGAAGAAATAACTAATAATTCTTCTGAACTTCTAGAAACAGTTAAGGAACTAAGAACATAAATGGAAACGATCAAAAAAGAGAATGAGAGAATTCTGAGAGCTCAGGAGGAGCTAAATGAGATTTTGAAGGCAAAATTTCAGAATGAGGAAAAAGATAAATGAACAGAGTCTGAATATATGCCATACCAACATAAAGATAAAAAGACTAAACAATTTAAAATCGAAAGTAGCTCATCTTCTGAGGTGTATGGTGGTTCACATAATTTTTTTTATCAATATACTAGTGATAGTAGTGAAGATAATCATTATACTAGGAAGAGAAAGTTTAAACCTTATGAAGAAACCTCTGGAGAATTCAAGAAAATCAAGCCACCAACCTTTAATGGTGAAACTGAGAAGGGAGAAGAGGCAGAATCATGGCTGTCCGGGATGAAAAAATATTTTCAAATTTATAACTACTCTAATCAATTGAAAGCTAGAATGGCTACTTATAATCTCACTGGGAAAGAAGATATTTGGTGGCAGGACCTAAAAAGAGTAAAAGGCATTAGGGAGAAAAACATTGATTGGAGTACATTTAAGAAATATTTCAAGAAGAACTTTTTGTCTGAACAATACTATGAGGAGAAGGCTAAGGAATTTTACGAACTAAAACTGGGAACAATGAATATGAAAGAACTAAATAATAAATTTCTAAGTCTGCTCAGGTATGTGTCGTATATTGTGGACGAGAATCCTAAGGTACAGTGGTTTCTTAGCTATTTACCCTATCAATGAGTATGACAATCTAAAAAGTTTAGAAGAAACGATGAGAAAGGCGAATTTCTGTTATGAACAAAATCGTAAAAAGGAAAGTATGACAAACTGGAAGGAAAAAAGAACTAATAATTTTGAACAGAAGAAGAAATGTTTTGTACGTAACCGAAATTTTAAGAATAATAACACACATAATTTTCCTAGTAAAAATTTCCAAGGGAACAAAAGTAATTCACAAATCAACCCAAATGGTTAAAGAAATAAAGAATCTGTTAATAACCACAGTAACTATACCAAGAATTTTGAACGAAAGGAACCAATAAAATGCTGGGAATGTAATGGTCCTCGTTATGCATCAGTTTGCCCCAATCGGAAGAAGATTGTTAGCAACATACACACGATATAGGAGGAGATTATTTTCAGTGATCTAGCGAGGACAATGCCCAGGATCAATGCAGCATTGAAGAACAGGAAAGCAGATTATCAAACTTACATGGTGGAAGTGGAAGGTAAGCTGAATCAAATACCTATATCAAATGTTAATCGACCTAGGAGCTAGTTTAAGCTATATTTCTCCCGATTTAGTAGAAAAGTGTGAGCTATTGGTAGAAAAGTTTGCAAAGTCTTGGTTAGTCCAGCTAGCTATTGGTGCAAAGATAAAGGTAATTAGCTTTGTTAAGAATTGTACAGTAAAAATGGATTAGTTTGAAACCTCTGTTAAGTTTAATGTTTTACTTTTAGGTTCATATGATATGTTAATTGGTATGGATTGGTTAGA
Organism: Pseudotsuga menziesii; assembly: GCA_001517045.1. Lineage (NCBI taxonomy): Eukaryota > Viridiplantae > Streptophyta > Pinopsida > Pinales > Pinaceae > Pseudotsuga > Pseudotsuga menziesii. The sequence goes on along the minus strand of LPNX010102488.1, from coordinate 34,641 downwards.
ACAACACATGGTAGTCCATGAATTGTTTTGATAAAACCTTTACTTGTATAAATAACGATGGAGAAACAGTAAATGTAAAAGGAATCCCTAGGAAAATAGCCATAAGACAGATTTCTGCTTTGCAGCTTAAGAGAGCTGTTCGGAAGGGCTGTAAAGCCTTTACTATAACAATAATTAATGAAGAAAATACTAATAACAAAGATAAATTAACACTGGAAGACATTCCGATCCTAAGGGAATATTCAGATGTATTTCCAGAAGAAATTCTGGGACTGCCTCTGGAACAAGAGTTAGACTTTACTATCGAGCTGGTACTCAGTGCAGTGCCCAGCTCAAGATCCCCTTACGAGATAAATATAGTTGAATTAAATGAACTAAAGTCGCAGTTAAAAGAACTCATTGATAAGAATTACATTAGACCCAATGTGTCTCCCTGGGGAGCACCTGTTATTTTTGTTAAGAAGAAGGACATAACTCTACGACTATGTATAAATTACCATCAACTAAATAAAATGACTATCAAAAACATATATCCGTTACCCCGCATAGATGATCTGTTTGATCAGCTATGTGGAGCAACGATATTCTCGAAGATTGATTTATGATCTAGTTACCACCAGGTCCGAATTAAAGATGAAGACATCTTTAAAACAACTTTTAGGACCCAGTATGGTCATTATGAGTTTGTCATTATGCCATTTGGGCTTACTAATGCCCCAACTATTTTTATGTGTCTAATGAATAATGTAATGCATAAATATCTTGATAAGTTTGTGGTCGTATTCATCGACGCCATCTTAATTTATTCAAAGTTTGAAGAAGAACATAAAGAACATTTAAAAATTGTCTTGCAAGAGTTACGAGAACATCAACTCTATGCAAAATTTAGTAAATGTGACTTCTTTAAGGATAAAATTCAGTATCTGGGTCATGTGGTAACTAAAGAAGGAATTTCTATTGACCCCAAAAAGATAAAGTCAATCGAATAATGGCCACTCCCAAAAGACGTAACTGACGTACGATCATTCATGGGGATTACTGGTTGTTATCGAAGGGTTTTCAAGAATTGCAAATCCCATAACTTCTTTATAGAAGAAAGGGAAGAAATTAGAGTGGAGTCAAAAGTGTGAAGATAGCTTTAAAAATTTAAAAACATTATTAACTACCGCACCAATCTTAAGAATTGCTGACCCTAATAAATATTTTATAGTATGTACTGACGCATGCAATGATGGGTTATGTGGAGTTTTAACTCAGGAAGGACACATCATTGCTTATGAGTCTAGGAAGGTGTTGCAGCTGCAACTGTTTTCCCAAATTTTTGAAATTTTGGACCCTCCTCTTAATTTTTATCTTGCCTAAAACTGTTTGAATCCATGAACTCTGTTTTTTGTTTTCCCTCTGCTACAAGTTCGGATTGTCTTGAGGTCAACTGTTTCATGCTTTTCGAAAATTTCTTATGTTTGAAACTGCTTTGGGTTGTGGAATTTGAATTTTGTTTTGAAAATGCTATCCTTTGATCTGTGTTTTCTTCCTTTAACATCAGAAGACTTTTTCTCGCTTTCGCCACTGTTTCGGAGGTGAAACAAACTTGTTCATCACTGCCTAGCCGAAAGTTTTGGGACTTAACTTTTTTAGTTTGGTTGTTTGAAGGTCTTTTAAACAATGCATCAAAGCCATATTTCGCTTTGGAGCCTCCGTTGCAGAAACTGAATGATGAATTTTCTGATGGATAGCTTTGATTTTTTCGATACTGTGATGACTTGCTGTGCGCTGTTGGAGATTGGTTGGGGTTTGAGTCGGTGTTTTAATCTCTATGACACCGCTGTTTTGGAGATGAGACCAACCTTTTAGGCTGCTGCACAACCTTAAGTTTTTCGAACACTTAAATTTTTCATGATGTTGCTGCGCCATATCGAAAATTTTATGACTTTGATCGAAGGTGGTAATCTGATTGCTTTCCGCCGCTGTGGCTCCCGAGCGAACTAAATGTCCGCCATATAACTGCTCCACTCGCCGATGTTTTGTTTTGGTTTTCACCGATATGTTTTGCTTGCCGCGGAGCCTGTAGTATTTCCGTCTTCCGCCATTGCGGCTGCGTGTTGCACTGACCACCCGACGTTTATGTCGTTCCGTTCGTCGACAAGGAGTTTTTTTTGTCTAATGCTTTAGCGTTTAGTCTTTTCGACGCCGATAGACTTAATGGTCTCATGAAACTCGTTGTCCGTCTGAAGCCCTCCGTTACAACTGTTAATCAAACTATCCTGTCGAGGTTTTAGTGATTCTCCCGTCGGTGAAGGTTTTTTCCCGCCTGTTCTGTGTGCGTTTCTACATTATCTCGTGGGTGGCGGAGGTTTCATTTTCTATCATTTTAAGGTTTTTGCGACGAGAACGCAGTACATGGCCTTATTTTGATGATTAGTTTTATTGTTAATATGGTTTACGTTTGTTGAAAAGATACAGTCCGAATTAATGATAAATTTTGTTTTAACTGCAGACGGACTTAGAAGATTCTTCACTTTACTGCTGCATGGGCGACATGGCTGAAGAACAAGTAGAAGGAAGGTGGCTGGAAAGTGATAGGCAGAGATGTTCTGAGATCAACGGGATCTTAAAAAATACAAATAAAAGACAAAGCAGAATCGATAGCAACAGAGGCCCATGCTTGGAAATATTCATCAGTTACCAAGCTGGGCCCGTTTCATGAAGTACTCATAAGTCATAAATCTAAAATGTAACATCTCTATGAGTCATCAACACTCACAAACCGACAAAACTGTGAAATTAAAATGGTTCGGGGAGCCCAAAGTTCACATAGGGGAGGGGCAGCCGAAGGGTTTTGCTGTTTTTGTATAAAGATGGGAAAGTTAGAGGGAATGGGGGCTTTTTCCCTGGAGAAACTTGTGAACCACTCATTGTAAGAGGAACTATTTCGTTTTACAATAACAAATTACAAATTTTTGCCTGTTGGAGAAGGTGCTATGTGGAATGTTCGAATGTCACTAAATGAATAATGTTGAAGGGGAACTATTTCGTTTTCAACTGTGTTTCATTAACTGTGAGAGCGTTCTAACTTTCTGAACCTATGTTCTTATTTGAATGGTCTCTGGTTTATTCTGCGATAATTTCCACTATGAGTAATGGAGGTTTTAACTATTGATGAGCTATCTTGTCGTGTCTATCTTTATTCATGTTTATGTGTTTTGATTCTAAGAACAACTATCTGTGATTTGTCTTAACATATGAAGAACATTACATTACTCATGAATTAATATTTTACTCCCTAGGGACAATTTAGTTAGTGTTGTTTTTCTAGTTGTGTGTGATTTAGATGTGAGAGAGTCTAAGGCGAGAGGTAAGAACCTGCGCATCACATTGTGACCACTCCTTGCATTCTTTATCAAGTTGCATCTTAGATAGGAACTTGCATATCATACTTAAAGTAAAAAATACAAAAATATATACGGTGGACCGGGCCGCGACCGGTAAAACCTTTTATTTTTGTTACTTGACCTACGGTAGCCGGACCGCAAACCGAATGGATTCCCTACACCAAACAGTCACGGGCTAGTTGGGAACGTTGACTGGGGAGAATCCCTTGCTGTTGTCGCCTGAGAATTTCCAGGCCTCAACAGAAGGTGAATATTCATGAGAAAAATTATGCGACTTATGACTTAGAGTTAGCTGTTGTCATACATGCCTTAAAAATGTGGCGTCATCATTTAATCAGAAGGAAGTTTATATTAATGACAGATAATAAAGGGTTAAAATATCTGTTGGATCAACCTAACTTAAATGCTAGGCAATCTAGATGGATAGCTATCCTTAGCGAATATGATTTTGAAATCCAACATATTAAAGGAAAAGAAAATAAGGTTGCTGACGCATTAAGCAGAAATGCAAAACTGAATTTTACAGCAGCAATCAACGCCTATAAAACAGATTTAGAAGAATAGCTAGAAGATGGAATAGGACAAGATGAAAAGTATCGGAAATTGCAAGCAAAGGTAAGAGAAAATTTAATAGAAAGTCTAAGTACAGGGTATAGCTTGAATGGAAAAAGATTATTATTGTATAAAGATAGACTATACGTACCTAATGTACCTAAGATTAAGTTGTTGATTTTAAACGAAATTCATAAAACTCTTTATTCAGGGCATCCAGGTTATCAGAAAACTATAACCATGCTAAGAAATGATTATTTCTGGCCAAACATGAAAAATGAATTGGCAGAATACATTGCTAAGTGCTTTGAATGTCAGCAAGTAAAGACTGAACATCAGCATCCAGCTGGGCTACTTCAGCCATTGCCTATTCCTAGCTGGAAGTGGGAGATAATTAGCCTTGATTTTATCACAGGACTACCTAGAAATCAAAATTTAAATGACTCAATAATGGTAGTTGTTGATAAATTGAGCAAAGCAACTCATTTTAGACCTGTAAAAACTACTTATAAATCTTCAAATATTGCTGATATTTTCTTAAAACAAAATTTTCAGTTACATGGAATACCGAAAGTAATAATTTCAGACAGAGACCCTAAGTTTACGGGCAACTTTTGGAAGTATTTGTTTAAAGGATTAAATACTACATTAAACTTCAGCACCTCTTTTCATCCTCAAACAGACAGACAGACTGAAAGAGTAAATCAGGTATTAGAGGATCTGCTAAGAATGTATGTAAAAGAACAACCAGGTAAATGGGAAGATTACTTACAGCTAGTAGAATTTGCTTACAATAATCACTATCAAGCCTCAACAAGGGTTAGTCCTTTTGAAATTTTCTATGGCAGGAAATGCAATACCCCCATCTCATGGAGTAATCCAGTGGACAGGCTAGTATTAGGGCCTGAATTATTAAAAGAGATGGAGTTAATTGTAAAACCGGTACAAAGCAACTTGAAAGTTGCGCAAGATCGACAGAAAAGTAAGCAGCTCTTAAACGAACTCCAAAGGAGTTCCAGGTAGATGAACATGTCTTTATTAAGGTGATACCTAAAAAGAGTTCTCTGAGGTCAGGTAGTTGTGCTAAGTTAGCACCCCGATATTGCGGACCTTTTGAAATACTGTCCAGGATAGGACATGTAGCATATCAGTTAGCTTTACCACCAAATTTAAGAGTTCACAATGTTTTTTATATTTCTGTATTAAAAAAATATGTACATGATGCTACTCATGTTATTAACATGAATGATGTGCAGGTGGAACCCGAAGGAGATTTTCTGGTGGAACCGGATTGTATCCTCGAAAGGAGGGAGATCTCGCTTCGGAATCGCACCATTGGTGAGGTGAAGGTGCAATGGAAGCACCTTAGTCCAGAAGAAGCCACCTAGGAATTGGAAAGTCATATGCGGGATGCATATCCAATTATATTTCAGGGAAATTCTGAGGACGAGGAATAAATAACATCGAGGACGATGTTATAAATTAAGGGGGTGTATAAGTCACATGCCCCAATTTGCAAAATTTTTTTATGTTATTGAGGAACATTATGTTATATTTTATGTTAAAGTTTGTAATTAATGACCAAGTGGGGTCAAGGATAATTTAATGTATTGCAAAATATTTTATTATTAAATAAATAAAAGAGGAGACAACAGGTTAGAGAAGCTGTTAAATGAGTGTTTACTGGTCACTTGATGGAGGAGACTGGGTGGAGAGCATACTGACAAGTGGCAGAATCCTCAAACTACTTCTAGCTGTTGCAGGTGGCAACTTCCCTATATTTGTGGTCAAGATTCCCCAAGAAAGTGGAACAGGAGCAGGTGGCTCATTAAGTAAAAACCGACCCAAAAGACCTAGGCATGCTAATAAAAATTCCCATTGAAGACAGCTGAGGCTGCTCATTCTGGATTGGTGATCATTCTAAGTGAATGAAGTGCACATGTGAATTTGATGGAGGGGACTAGCTAAAGTAAGTTTGAGGGGTTAAGTGCCGAATATTGAAATTGTGCAACTATTCTAAGTTGAAGTTCTTACTGCTGTAAGCAGGATTGAGCTACTGCTGAACACTCAGTGGAGTTGCAGAGGATCTCAAGACTACATCTCTCACCCAGTACTCTACCAGGAGGATCAGGAGACAAGCTCGAAGGTCCTGAGAACTGTTGTTCAGCTCTTCTCCAGGAGTTGGTTGGGAAGAACAACCTCCTTAAGCTGTTGTCACCTCATCTATTTGACACATTCTACTTGTTTAAGGTTTAGTTATTTTTTTATTTACTATATCAGAGAAGTTTAAGAGTTTTCTCATAATTATAGTATATTGTTATTTTATTGCTGTTTTGGGTAAAGAAAGAAAATTTATTTATACTGTGAAAGTTAGTAACTAGTTAGATTAGTGTAAATCAGTAGAGATAATTGAGTTAATTGATACATAGAAAAATTACCCAAACTGTATTTTTCCATGCCTCGTGCAAGGCAATACTCTAGTACAACAGGTATGATTAAATCATATAAGTAGATTTAAATAAAATTGAATGCAGATTTAAATGAATTACTTTTACAGGTTTTTGTGTAACTTAAATTGCAGAACTTTAGTTGTATTTATATTATCTATTGGAAGTATTTAAATTACCTAATTACAGGTAGAAGAACAAATTTAAATAATACATACTAGTATGCATAATATTTATACAATAAAACTAGTATAGATATAATTTATAAATCTAGTAAGTAGATAAACCTAAACACTAAAAAGTTGGATAACAATAAGATTAGCAACTAAACAAATTTTTAACTAAATGTAAACCTAGTAAAGACAAAAACTGAACAAATATAATATGGCTTACGACCCTTCATATATATTATCTGTCTAGACTTAACAGCTTGATCAAAAATGATTTTTATAAATTAAACAGAAGTCATAAATTCAAAAATAAAAAAACCATCAGATACGGCTATGGAAGCCCTTCACCATTTCGAAATATATTGTAACCATGGCTAATCATTCTCCTATAAAAAACCTCATCAAATATTCAATAAACCACCGAGTGGGTTGACAAACAAGTCACGGCTTAAGGACAGAGTTTACAAATTATCACCATCTTTTTCAATTAAGGCCGAGAAGGCCCAAAACCAATTTTATGAAGTTGCGGCTGTGAAATCCTTATCCACTAAATACATCAGCCACAAGGGCTTTAAAATATAAAAATTAAAAGAAAAAACAGAGAAAACAATGACTGCGGCCAAGTCAATAACTAAAACACTTGGTAGTGCCATCATTTTCCACCAAACAGTTTACGCAGGAGAAACCCCAAGTGAACTGAGGCTTACCAGGGTGGACGCCTCAAGGAATCCCATAGGTAGAACTCTGCAGCTACAAGTTCGGACCTGGAGAGTTTGCGCAGGGAGAAGAAGCCAAGTTCTATTATCTACTTCTTTTTCACAAATTAATAATGGAAAATGTGCTAATAAACTGTAAATAAAAACCATTGTTTTCTTACCTTGTGGAGTTGAGCAACCAGGAAGTCGTGAAAAGCCTTAGCCACAACGAGAGAGTCTCAAACCCTCGACACAAAAACTAGCAGTAATTAAGAACCAAGCATCTTTACGCCACAACTCTTTCACACTGGTTATGGTTTGTAACATTCATGTAGAGATTCAACTCTCACAACAAAATGAAGGTAAAAACAGCCCAAAACCCTCTTATTCTCTTTACAGTCAAAAACCACTTCACTCTGGACGGTAAAATACTTATTCAACCTGCTTCACTAGCTCAGCAAGGTTGCAAAGGCTTATGTGCATTTTAATGGAGTTTCAACAGAGAACATGGCGACCACGAGCCCTCGGCTCGACCACTCCACCATCCAAATAATACAAGTGTGTTTTTAGGGTTTCAACAAGTTATATGACGATACAAGTCAACAAGAAACCCTAGCTCTCTATGCCATCCACGTGTCCATCCAATGATTTACATAAAGTGGGTTACGAGCTATAGTTGCAAGACTCAAATTCGAATCCTGCATAATCATTAGGATTCAAATCAAACTTTATAAAATTAAATCATTGCATAATGATATAACCTCGCTTTCATTATGCTTTTCGTCCTTAAAACCATAGACTTTGTACTATGTGTTAGGTGTGTTCTCTCTACTAGGGTTTTAAACTTAATTCATCTATAACCTTAGTATATATATATATAAGAAATCCTCATTTTAATTAATTTTTACTATTAACAATAATAGTTTACAAAAAAAAATGAGTTACATGGGGTTACTTAATCATAAGAATCCTGGAGAAATGATCAGTATAATAGTACTTTAGAAATCACGATTTACTTTTAGTAATTAAGAGTTCTAAAGTTTAAAAAGGACTCAAATAGATATGAACAACTCCTTAACCTTTTCTTCAAAAGACAAATATGTAGATATGGATGCAAATTTGTGTAACATATCTTCTCATTATGAAATTGTTAGGCCACTATACTCTTTTGGCAGAAGTGGAGCTGTTCTCAATCTATAATCCCTCGAAATGAAGAATATGCATATAACTGAAAATACAAGAAGAAAGTTTATTGGATCAAGTACTATGGTAATAAACTTAACTACACATAATCCTTTCCTTTCTAGTAGTGCTATTATGATCATTTTTGTAGTTTGACAACTTTAAAATTACCAACAATACCTTTTACAGGGTCAACCTGCAAACAAACATTTGTTAACTAGCATCTTATCCTATGCTAATGGAGTATCTTTCTTGATCTGGAATTTTACTAGTACAAACTGTTGACCTGCATAGAACCTGTAAAAGAACCATTACTCCACTGTGTTAGCTGTAAGATAAGTAAGTCCTGATCTCATCTAAGATTTATTCCTACTTGACAAAACAAAGTAATAACACACTTACTATCAGAGTAAGATGTAGTTTCCTTTCTGGCTTTCTAAAACATAAAACTGTTGCGTTAAATATCACTAACCTAGCACTTCAACATAAACTAATAAATTATATAGAGCTAAAGAAATATAATGCTCTTTGTTATTTATAACTGCTTGAATATCCGCTAACAGTTAATGGCTCTTTAGCAAGGACAACCTTGACATTTTATGTTACATAATTTTTTTTTAAATTTTTACGAATTTTTGGGTTATTACAAACCCATAACTTAGATTATCCTCAAAAGAAACATTCATCTAGAAAAATTCAATATTTAGTGTAGAGAGCACTTCATCCTAGACTGAGCAAGCAAATTGACATACCACAAATAGGTGATAAAGATCTTCCACACTATTTTTACGAAGGCAACAATACCTGGTCCATGGAATCCCTTGGTTAGGAGGTTATCCCAGGTCAAAATTATATTCTCTAGAGATATCCAAATAAAACATTTGATTTTTAGTGGCATATGCTAGTTCCACATCTTCTTGAACCACCACTTCTCAAAAAATCCACAGTAGCTGAAGAGATACCTCATAAGCAATTTTAGCAGTGATCTAGCTAGTAACTTTGTTCCCTTTCTAAAAATAGAATCCACACCCTCATAAATTTTTACGCCTAGATGGTTAAGACCAACAACAAATAACTTCCATTCCTCTGGAAGTGGACCAGACAGATCCAACCTCTTTGCAGTCATCCAATATGAAGAGTCACTAATCAACACATTTCTAACATGAGAACATCTATGAAACCCATTAGAATTTAACCAATTACGAAGAGACTTCGATATGCATAAAATATCAAATACTCAAACAAAAGTATCCACTCACAAGTTTATCAATTTACCATCCCCAACCCTCCAAGGCAGGAAGGACCTCAACCAATGGTAAACCTTCATAAAGCCCCTCCAGAAGTTAGAGACTTTTGAAGGAGACTTCTTAGTATTCATATTCTACTGAATCAATGGAAGCATCTTCAAATATTTTGCATGGATGATATCCTTCCATAGTCCCTCATATAATAAGCCCCTCCACAGGATTTTGAGACTAAGAGACTCAATGAACCACGAGAGATTCTTGATTTCCCATCCCCCCAAATATTTAGGCAAAGATATCTTGTTCCAACTAGCCAAATGATACCTATTCTTATTGGAATCCCTTGACGACAAGAAAAGTACCATATTTTTTTGAATGCCATGAAGGATATAAATAAGAATGTGAGAAAGGGACATCCAATAAACAAGAATACTCTCCAAAACCTCTTTCACCAGGATGAGCCTACCACCTAAAGAGAACCGTCTATAATCCCAACAATCCAACCTCTTCTCCACTTTTCTAAGAAGCCAAATCCAATCAAATTTACCATAATGATTAGGATTTAAAAAATGTCCTAGGTACTTAAATCCATCCTCGAGTGAAAACCAACTGAAAGGGAATAAGAGTTTAACCTGAGACAAAACAAAAGGGTTAGCACCATGATGATAAAAGCAAGACTTTTGAGAACTGATTTCCATAACCGATGCCTCCATAAAGAGTAATATAATATCATAAAAATAATCCAATCATCAACTATTCTAGTGCCAGACAACAACATGTCGCAACATATGAGTGATGGAGTGAATTGTCGTCAGTTTAACCCCACTCAAAATCTTCTTCTGCTTGACATGTTCAATGAGCTTGTTAAATCCCTCCACAACTAGAAAAAATAAAAGGGAACTCAAAGGGTAGCGTTCTTTGAGGCCCCTTGAACTCTTAAATAACTCGAGGGACAACCATTGACTAAAACATAAAAGTAAGTAGAAAAAACACAGGCCATTATCCAATCAACCACCATAAGAGGGAGACCAATTTGAAAGATAATAAGTCTCATAAAACACCGGTCCAACCTATCATATGCTTTCTTAAGATCCACTTTGAGCACCATAGTAGCCAACTTCTTATATTTGATGGCGTGCAAAATTTCTTGAGAAATCCCAATAGCATCCAACACCTAATCCTTACTCAAGAAGCCAAATTGTTCTTGGGACATACACTTAGCAAGCTTGGGATTGTTCATGTCAGCAATAATCTTGGAGATGATTTTATAGACTAAGTTACATAGGGAAGTTGGTCTAAAATCATCAAGGTAAGAAGGATGTGTTTTCATAGGAAATTAGAGCTATAAAAGTACAATTCAGTGATCCAAAGATGGATCCCTTAAACCTGGCTTCTTCAACCACATTAGGAGATCCTGTACCATAAGATTAAAAAAAGTGCAAAAACATCTCAACAGTCCAACCATTAGGCCCAATAATTTTTTATTTGGAAATATTTTTGATAGTGGATTCAAATTTAGCCAACATAATTGATCTTCCAACATAGGATCCTTCTTCCTTCGAGAAAAATCTAGGTTAGTGTTGTAATAGCTTAAAATATGAATCGATCTTTGTGAGATTATGGTCCCTGAAAATGTTTGAGAAATGAAAACAACAGCATGATCCATATCCCTTTGTGAACTAATGACGTTCCCTTCATAATATTTAAGATCCCAAATAGAGTTGAAGTTCCTTCTCTGGCTATAAAATTTGTGATTTTTTTTTGAGTTATAGTCCCCCTACTTGATCCAAATGGTTCTACTTTTGAGCCTCTAGGTTTCTGCTAGAATTATTAAAAGAATTAATTTCCTAGCTTCCAACTCAACCAACTGATCCTTTGATTATTTGGAGATGACACCTGAAGGATGTTGAGAAAAATGTTCAAAAAATGTTCTTCAATTAAGGTTAGTTCTTTGGACTACTCCATCTTTTTGTCTTTCTCCCATTTACTAACCACTAATTTAATATTTTTCAACTTGTTTGATAAGAATTCCATAGAAGACTCCTCATGTCCCAAAGATGAAGAATACTAATAATCTTTAACCAAAGAAATAAACTTTGGGCCTTCCAGCCAAACATGATTAAAATAAAAGGGGTACTTGTGCACATCCTATTCCACATCAATTTGCAGACAAATAGGATGTTGATTAGATATACTGGATTTGATGATGCAAGATATAAATATCTCAACATAATATGAAAATACTTCAGATATAAGGAACCTATCCAACATCTTGGCTACCCCCGCCTTCCCAATCCTTCCATTTCTCTAGGTTGGAGCAATAGCGCAAGGCACAACATCTAAGAGGTTATGACTTAAAAAAAGTTGCGGAAAATGATCAGATAGTGGATCTAGATGAGGAGCTTCACCCTAGACTTCAGATGTATAAAGAGTAAGATTAAGAACCCCAACAAATATAAAAAACTCCTCATTGAGAATACCGCTTTCATCAATCTAGTTCCAAAACTATTCTCTTCCATGATAAGGGGCATAACAATTCACCACTTTAATCTCATGGGGGAACCCTTTGAAATTACCAGAAAGAAGAATGCCTATAGAATAATGACAAGGTTTGAAATTAGCAGCTAAGGGATTCCAAATGGCCAAAATCCCCCCTGAAAGACTTAATGCATCTAGGGCACAACATTCCCACCCTGGGAAGATTTTAAGGTAATACTCAACATTGAGAGAACTACAACATATGGTTTCTTGAAGCAATTACATGTCCACCTTATTCACCTGAAAAAATAATTTGAGGGATAACATCTTAGACCCCCCCCGCAAGCCATATGATATTAGAAGACATGATTAACATTAATCCCCTTGTGAGGGGGTCATGTTGGCTCTAAGGACCCAAATAAATTGATAGAAGAATTCTTAGGAACAGATTTTAAAGGACCATTCACTCTAGTATATAAAGGCAAATAAACAGGAGAAGACTCGTGACTAAGGGATATGTCACTAAGGGCTTTGTTATTCCTCCTTTTCTAAATGGTAACATTTGCACAATGGCTCGAGGAAGAGGGAGCCACTTCAGGCTGTAGAGGCTTATCAAAGAACACTTTCAAAGGGGTATTTTCCCAGACACCTTGATAGGAAGGGGAGGAAGAAATATTATAACAAACTACAAGCCAAATACCACTTCTAGGAAGCTAGGAAACTCCTCTATAGGTTGTGCCACAATATCATAGTTATTAGGGGAGAGATATAAACCGCCATCATTAAAGGGGGGTTGCAAGGAGGAATACACCAAACCAACACATTTAGTGTTAGAAGGAATGAGCTGTTTGGATGAAAACTATGACCCCACACTAGGAACACTTAAGACATGAATACCAACACTATCCTAACCATCCTTGAGAATAACCCCAAAGGACGAAACATCAATCACTACGGAAGGAAAAATCCCCGGAGAGAGAGGAGGCACCTCACAAAACCACACATCCTTCATATGCAACAAACTAAGTTCAACATTCAAGGAATTAAATAAATTAGGGTTTGACATTTTTAACTTGCCAATGAGAGAAGACAAATCCACAACTACACAAGATTTCTCACCAGGAAATAAGCAGGTCGGGTTCAATGAGGCTGAGGGATCCTCACCAGCCTCCAAGTCCCTGACAGAAGAACCATATGAATCCGAAAACCTGAAGGTAGCATGAACCTAGAACAATTGGGGAAAATTCGACTTCATGTGTCCCATCTTGCAGCACAAGAATCATCTAAACAAAACCTTGATAAAATCAATGCGCTGAAGAAACTCCAACCCGCACGAGGAAATCCACAGCTTCGTTAAGAGCCAATTTAAAGTATCCACCTCAACCAACAGAGAGCCCACCCTCTTATAAACATCTAAGAACACTCCATCCTCGATAGAACACTCCATCCTCAATAGAAAACCTAGGAGCTGCATTCAAAGGTGTTGCTTCATCACTTTCTCTTTTAACAGATTGAAATACACATGCCATTGGTTTAATAATAAAGAGCCTCTATCGATGAGTCATGGCAATGATAGAATGAGATAAACATCTTCCTTTGCAAGAAAATGGAACACATACCAACCATTAACTAAAATGGCCATATTTGTAACGTATCCAACAACCTCTTTTCGCGATTGAGACCGCAGGGTACTCAAATTCATATCTAGGTTTTATCATGGATGTCCTATTTCCTTTTCCTCCATTCATTTAATTACACAATGGAACAATATCTATATATATAGTGGCCCAAAACATCATACACATTCACAATTCCTTTACCGACAATTCAAACAGAGAACAAGCATACACTGGAAAGCAATTCCATTCATAAATACAAACATAAACATTGATTTAAAAGTAAGAAAACACAGAATTTAACCATAGCATTCATAGGCATTTAGATACTTCTTTTCTAATTCAATTGTTCTCCAACCAACTATAGAAGGAGGATGTTCCTCCTAGCCATAGACATTGTCAATCCAAGCCTTCCGGAATAGTCCAAGTCATCCATACAAATAAAGTAGATACTACAGGAGATACAACCTAACCTAGATAGTCTGGAGGCTTGCACAAAACAAGAAATGGCTATCCCACCATCCATAAACCCTAACCAAAAACCTAACCCTATGTTCCATTGGGATGTTTTCTTAATTAGGCTCGAGTTGTAGACTGTATCCAAGGACCATTTTGGGCGTGATGTCACATGTTGATTTTGGGTTTTCTTAGGCTTATCTGTCAAAGCCACAACACGTACCACCTTTTTCTAGGGTCAGTTGTGACGTGCGACACCACTTGGAAGCGTCTCAGGGGCATGGCGAACCTGAGCGCACTCCAATGGACTACGCCTAACCTGCGGAACTCCTAACATTCATCTCTATACTTAGCCATTTTTACAACAATGCACTTCCTACAGTGCAAGTAAGCCAAATACAACAAAAGAGACAAATGTATGTGGGTGGACCATCTTCAACTTAACAGTGCCTAATACCCATGTATAATATAATAAGACTTGTTACAACGACGGAGGTTTCCATAGACCGGCAACTCATCCAAGAGATCACCAAAACCGGATACACTCACTGATACAACTAAATCCAAATCATCCATCTAGCTGTCACTGTCGCATATGCATGTCTGCCTGCCTGCTAAGACCATGCCAAGTATTGTCCACAAGATTCCACCAATCGCAACCTGTTGAAGCTCACTTCATTTCCCTGTCGCTACGCCCAACCAATGCTACTTCCGAAATCCTCCGCTGAGCCACCTTGCTAAGCTATCGCTTGACCTACCGAAGTCTCCATGCTCACCGCACTTCGACTTAGCCAAATTGGATAACTGTTGAGATGTGGAACACACCTGTCATGGATGCCTCTGCTACTATCGCTACTCCTTGAACGAACCTCTACCAATTGCTACCACCACCTACAGATCCTTCTTGAAACTTCACGAAGGGACCATTCTCAAGAACGCCCTAGGTTGCTGCACCACATCTGACTTAGGAATTTTTCTAAACACCCTATATAATCGTTCACGAGGCTCTTCTCCATCCATCCAAAAACCACCTAGCTGTCTCGTCTAGAAACGCACTGTTGGGCACACCTCCCGGATGCACTTCTGAGCACCCCTTCTGCGAACGCTCAACTGGAACACACCTTCTTGGGCACACTGGTTTGGAGAGATTACACTGAACGCACTCCCAGATGCATGTCTGAACGCCCGTCAACACTTGTTGAAACTCACCTCTACTGAGTGCTGCGTCAACACTTGCCGAAACGTAGCTTTGTCGAGCGCTCCGTTAACACTTGTCGAAACACACCTCTGCTAAGCGCTTCGTCAGCACTTTATGAAACACACCTCTTCATGTGTGCTCCGTTAACACTTTTTGAAACACACCTCTTCATCTGTGCTCTGTCAACACTTGCCAAACACACCTTAGTGCACTTGAGCGCTGCCTTCTCAACGCTCTATGGAAGCGTGCTTCCATTGAATGCACACCCTTCTGAAGCACTCACTTGAACACTCCTTAGCACATATGTTGATTCTTTTCCAACCATCCGAAAGTTCCTCCACCAAAGGCCTTACTGGGGGGGGCTCTTCTGAGTGCATGTCATCTCAAGCTGCAAAGACTGTCATCACTGCCTATTGCACCGTCTGGAGGGCGCACTGTTGATGCCCTGTGGAAGCTCACTCCAATAGCGCACTTCCTAGAAGCCTGCGGAGCGGTCACTCCGTGGAGCGCATTTGGGGACACTCTTGTTGAGAAAACATGTTGGGCGCACCTACAAACGCTTCTACTGAGCGTTCTTGTAGATGCTTGTTATCTACCCAAATGGCACTTCTCTGTCCGAGTGCCGACATTTCCTATGTTGGCACAAAAAAGGACATTTATGGATTGAAGGTTGCCTAAAACACTATAGATGGGCATATTATGAAATATATTCATTATCCATCTAGCTTGCCATTTTTACATTTGAATATGTCAAGTGCTGTACGCACCCTTTCCTATATGCAAACTGCGTACATACGCGACTTTTCCTACAACATGTCGCGTACTGTACGTGAGTCTTTGTAATTGCAACCCGCGTACAGATCTGTACGCAGGCTTCCCTTAGAGAAATTCGCGTGTCATACGCGGGTTTCTAGTATCAATACCTGCGTACGCCTTCCTTTGACATTAAAAATAATAAATTGCGATTATTTGAGATTTGTTAAGCCCTTAACTATAACCATCTTAACTGTCTCAACCTCCTCAACCCCCGAAACTTCCCTATTTCACTAAGTATAAATAAAGGCCTTGGGGAGGGTATTAAGGAATCATACTTGGAGAGCAAAGTTATGCTGGTGGTGTCTATTCAGAAGTCTTTGGAGCAACGGAACTCAGAATCCTTTGGTTGCAGAGGAGTCCTTGTCTCAGGCGTTGGGTTGTAATATTAACTCATTCACTATTGTTAATAAAGAGAATCCTTCTTCCAAATGTGTTTCGAATGTCTCTCATGTATCATGGTTTGATGAATATTTATGATTAAGAACTCTATATGTTGTTTGTCTAACCTATTCTATATACATGTATAAGCTTGCACTTGGAGGATTTGCTCTTTACAGGTGAAGGAGAAACATCCCTGAAGGATTTGGAGGAGAAGCAGAGTGGAAGAGGACAAAGCTAGGATCAATCGTCGTGAATCAGGTGAGTCTACTCTATCTTCTTGTTTCCTTTCTGTACTCTAAAGTCGATTTCCTGTAAATTTTATGAGTATGTTGGTAACCCCAGACCTTCAGTTATAAAGTGTTTATTCCTGTACAACAGAACTGGCGACTCCGCTGGGGAGCCCAGACTGCTGTAGGTTATTTCTGTCAACCTTGACCAGTCTTTGCCTTGAAGTTTGTGTGTGGTATTTTATCCTGGTTCGTGCTTACCATAGTGTTTGAAGGCCTTGTGGATTTTTCTTTTTTTTTGAGAAAAAGTTTGTACCTGTACGCGGGTTGCTCTCATACACAATCACGTACAGAGGCCTGCATACGCGGGTTGCTCTCTTGGACAGTCGCATACAGTATGTGAGTTGCCCTTATACACAGTCACGTACAAGCATGGAAATAGGGATTTTTGGGCTAGGGTTTGCTTGTCCCTGCCCTGTTGTGATTCCCGTTTGTTAGTTGGATTTCTTTATAAACACTGTGCAGTCAGTCTGAAGACCTTGGGGACCACACTTTGTGCTTTCTTGTAAAGCCCTTGGGTTTCTTTTGTTTGGATTGTCTTCCGTTTGCATTTTGAAGTAGGTTGACCTGTTTTGGGGTATAGGTTGAAGTGTTTTGTCTGAATCAGTGATCAGGGTTTTGGGCAATGTTTTTCCAGTCTATCTTTTTATAGTGGTTGGTTTGCCACTTACCTTCGTGAGTTTGCAGTGATTTCTTGTCATTGTACACACCCAAGCTAGGGTTCCTGGTCTTCCCTTGTTGGTTGATTCTTGGTTTTATTGACCTGTTTACTTTAGTTTGCTTATTTTATACAGTTGATTTGATCCAAGTATACTCAAGTTTAGTGCATTTTAGGTGCATAGTAGTAGTTGAGAATTTTAAAAAGTGAAAAGAAAAACATTTTCAAGCTTTTGCATTTGTTTTTGCATAAGTAGTTTTCATTTCAGTTTTAAAATATAATCTCAAAAACTACAAAAACATAGTCTTAGTTTCTCTTTATCGTTTGCATTTGTTCATCAATCTATATTTACAAAAAGAAAAAGAAGTTTGCTTTAATAGTGGCAATTTGCTTTGAAAAAAAATACACCTTTACTTTTTTAATTTTTTATCGAGTCAAAAACACCATAATTCATCACTCCATTTCCTTCTAAGTAAGAAATAGCCCTTTAAAATGAACGCAATAATTAAAATTTACTAGTAATTTTTATTTTTAGGGGCCTTTCACCTACCAGCTTAGGCTAGACTTGTGGGATAGGAAGTGTAAACTTCCCATAAGTTTTAAAATTCAGACGTAGTGGACCTTTCGTTAGGTAAATCCTTGACTTTACCAATTGTATCTGGGAAGCTCCTCTCAAAAGGGAGTCAAGCACGAGGCTGCGTGGAGGCATTGGACTGAGGAGATAACCCTCTGATTCCTTGTCAAAACGTAGATCAGGACTTTTACGCATCTGGGGATTCTGTCCTAGACAGAGTTTTGGGCTCAGCTACCTTGCCCATACGTATGAGTCGGGATTGCGACTGTCCCCCCAGACTGTTGGTATAGCTAAGGTAGCCTTTAGTCTCTTGACATTTAGGGTTCATACCTACGTAAACCGGAAGGCTATTTCTGGTTCACCTTGGATGGGCTTGGAAGGTAACCCTTGTTGTAAGTCTGGGAGGGAAGTGGGTGATTCCTCCACTTCTGCCTAAGAACCACTTCATGGACGCCAAGTAATCGTTCTTTAGCTTTCTTCGAGAAAGCATATCTTTCACCCTTGTTTGATTGTTTGAGGCTTTAGGAATTTTTATAGTGCGTGCTCTGTGGTTTTTCCTGTGTTTAGTTGGCCTTAGGGTTTGATTTGTTAAATTTTCAATCGTGGAGGACCAACCTATAAGAAGGTCAAGAAGGTTGCAAAACCTTCCTCCTCTCGTCACATTGGAGCCTCCACCTCCACCCCAAAGGCAGAGATTGGACATAGACGGTTAATTTGAACTGGTAGGAGTAACTGAAGTTCTAGGTGAACCATCACTTATAGCTAACCGTCTTAATCTTGATACAGTTGAGATAGAATACTTGCAGACTGACGAGTTTGCAAGGAATTTTAACACACCCTTGACTGATTTAAACGATCCTATGATTGTTCAGGTTAGACCTTTTGATTCACCTGTTTTAGGTGTCCCTGTGGGTAGGATTATGTCTTCTGCAGGAGAAAGTTCTTTTGTGTTCACCTCAACCGTTCCGGCTGAAGGGGTACTACCTCCCCCAGTAAGTGCTCCTAGATCTAGCATACCTTCTACACCTTTGACTCCAGCGAGCCGGGTGGTCCAACCACTGGTTCACTCAAACGCAGCAGGTACTTCTGGTGATATGGTTACTGGGATTCCTAGTATACCTACTGTTCCTTCTTCCTTCCCATAAATTACCCAGAGTGGTCCGGTAGGATCCTTGGCTTTCGTCCAAGGATTTCCTCGGAATGGGGGGCACATTCCCCCATCCACTCCATATGTAGGCCCATCACCTTATTATGTCGGAGTGCAGTTTGGAAACAATACCTCTTATGGGAAAAGTTTTCAAACCCCAATTTCATCCCCGTTTACGAGCTCTCCCTTTTCGTTATTTAGCGGAGGGATACCGGCTCCTGTCTTTCAGACCCCAGTTTCGATTGGGACGGCCCGAACTTCTTATACTACACCTCCCACTCACAACCTTGTGGCTTATGGATGGAACCCGTTTCAGAGTAATCTACCCACTTCACAACCGGTGGCAGGGGGCAACCCCACCTTTACCTATGGGCATTCGGGGGTAGGTCCCTCTAATCCCTAGGCTAGCACTTTTAGTGCCCAGGTTCGACCCAAGATTCCATTCCTAGCAACATTAAACTTGCCAGATCTATCTAAGTTGATGAATGACCTGGTGAGGCATGACCCCTCATGGCTACCTGTTCCCACCAAATTGCCATCGGACATCCCTAAATTCGGGGGCAAAGTTGGTGAAGATCTTGGGGCTGATGCCTCCACATTTCATTTATGGTGTTCTTCGAATTCACTGAATGAAGATTCAGTTAGGTTGAGGATGTTCCAGAGAACCTTGACAAGTACCGCGGCAAAATGGTATATTGAGTTACCTTCTGTTGCTTTCAGTAGTTTCTGGGACTTGGCTAGTGCATTTCTTAGCCACTTTCAGCTTTCGGTCCGATATGATTTCAGAACGGACTTGTTATCTACCTTTAGGCAGAACAAGGCTACCCACATCTCGGATCACATCCAATAGTGGAGGAGGCTAAAGAGCCTTATAAAAGCCACTATCCCTCCTGAGTTCCTACTAGAGTGGTTCCTTAAATCCCTGTTGCCCTACATATCTAAGGATTTATGCACCTCAGGAGTGACGAATGAAGAAGAAGCCATTCTTAGGGCCCAGCAATTGGATTTGATTTATTCATAATCTGGGATCTTGTATGAGATTATCCCTGAGGCATCGAGGCCTACCCACGATGCGGAGAAGCCTAAGCCTAGACCCCATGCCAATGGTGTGGTTGGGTCTGTAAAATCTCCCACCGTAGAGTCTTTGGCTAAGCAACTTCATCAGTTGTCCGTCAAGCAGTCTACGACGGAGGCAGCAAAGGCTGCCCCCTCCCCCCAGAGTGCAAATGTTTTTGCACAGACCTCTCAGAAGGGCAATCAGTAGCTTGGTGGGAAGAAAAAGAGAGGAAAGAAAGGAGAGGGAAACAAAAACAAGCAGAAACTCGCGAATAGTGCTGATGGGGGCAAGAAAGAAAAGAAGAAGGTTAAGTTCTCGTGTAAGTTGTGCCACGAGGACCACCTTACTCACCTTTGTCCCCGTATGGAACAAGCCCAGAAGTTGCTTAAAGCTCAACAACCGGCTGTCCTGAAAGATCCTTTTCCCCAAGGACAGAACTCTGCTTCAACTTGTAATGTAGCAGGGGGCACTCAAAAATGCCCCTAACCCAAACTATATCAACATGGTTCGATCTTCGACTTTGTTGCAGACGAGGAATAAAAATTATGAGAAAGAGACTTCTGAGAAGGGTAAAGCTGTAGGTGAAACTTCTAACCCTCTCACGATAGAGAAGCTTGCTGAAACTATGCTGAAGATACCGAAGGGTGTCTTCAAGAAGACCTTGCATAACCCTAACACTAGGGCTGCTTCAAACTACTCTGTGGTTGAATATCTAGCCCAAACCTTGTGTGCAATGTCAGCTTTAGAGGTGATACAAAGTTGTCCCTCTCAGCGGGATGCCCTTTTAGCAGCTTTAGGCAGCATGGACTCATCGAGTCTCATGGCGAAATTTCATTTATCTGATGTTAAAATTTGCCTCCCTTACCATGTAGCCTTATCAATAGATGTCATCCATGGTGGAAAGACCATTGGAAGGGCAGTTGTTGATGAGGGTGCTTCTACATGTGTTATGTCCTTGACCTGTTGGAAAGCTCTCGGATCCCTAGCGCTGGTCCTGTCAAACACTCTACTTACTGCTTTCGATGGAAGGTCCTTCTGTCCGCATGGTATCCTACCGGCTTTTGAAATTAAGCTGACAGGGAAAGTAGTGTCTGTTGAGGTAGAAGTAATTGATGCACCCTTGGACTACAATCTGCTTCTGGGAAGAAACTGGACTTATGCGATGTCCGCTATTGTGTCGACTGTCTTTCGTGTAGTGGTTTTTCCACATGAGGGAAAGTTGGTTACTATTAACCAACTTGATTTTACCCGAAAAGGCCATTTAGAGTCTAATGAGTCTGCTGTGCCATTGGTTGATCAGGTCAAACCTGATGCACAGAGCTTGGGGGCTAGAATGTACACATCACTGATGGGCACATTTGATCTTCCAGCCCCGGTTAACTATATTGGTTCTACTAGTGTGGGGAGGTCCATAGCCACAGTTGTTGATAGGACTGATCCTTGGGTTCTCCCTTCCCCCCACGAACTAGAGGTGCCCTTATCGGTAGTGGAAGTAGCTTACCAAGCTATTACTCAAACCACTATTGACCCCATTCCGGATCCTCTTATAGTCTTGGAGGACTTGGAAGAAGTCTATTTGCCTGCATGGGCGGAAAACTCTTTGCACTCTACGGACTGTTTAGATATGGTTTTACCTTCTGATGAAGCCATCTCGGAATCCATGAGTGGACGTGGTAAGATCTATGAGGATCTTCACCATCGATCCTATTTTCTTCCAGAACTAAGCAGAATAGAAAATCAAGAGTTTCGTTTGAGACTGTCAGAGGATGTTGATACACCCATCAATCCCTTACCCAGGGAAGGAATGTTTACCGAGGGGAATATGGCAAATATTTCCACCACTATACCTATTAACATCTCTGTAAATTCTGATGTCGTGGAAAATATATACATAGGTGCAAACTGCTCTCCTGAAGAGATAGCTATATATACTGCCTTGTTTAAGGAATTCCGCGATGTCTTTGCCTAGTCATATGAGGAGATGTCAGGCATTGATCCATCGATTGTTGAACACGAAATCCGAACATATCCCGATGCCAAACCTGTTCGAAAAAAGTTAAGACCTGTTAACTCGTGCAAAGCGGACGCTGTGAAGGCTGAAGTTGAAAAGTTGTTGAAGGCTGGTTTTATCTATCCCATAGCTTTGACAGAATGGGTATGCAACCCTGTTCATGTTGATAAGAAGCAAGGGACTATCCGTGTCTGTACTGACTTCAGAGATTTGAATAAAACCTATCCTAAGGACAACTATCCCACACCATTTATAGATCAGATTATAGATGCTTGTGTGGGAAGTGAGGTGTTCTCGTTTATGGATGGTTTCTTTGGATACAACCAAATTCAAATTAAACCAGAAGACCAACATAAAACTGCTTTCATTTGTCCTTGGGGTACCTTCGCGTACAAGAAAATGCCCTTTGGATTGAAAAATGCTGGGGCAACCTTTCAACGGGCTATGAACTTTGCCTTCTATGATATTAAAGACATTGTCGAACCATACCTTGATGATTTGCCTGCACATTCTCATAAGAGGATTCGACATCCAGATCACTTATAGTTGATATTTGAGAGATGTAGATATTATAAAATCTGCTTGAATCCCCACAAGTGTGTATTCTGTGTTGATTCAGGAAGATTGCTCGGGTTCATTGTCTCTAATAGAGACATCTAGGTGGATCCTTTAAAAGTTGAGGCCATTGTAAATCTGCCTCCTCCTCGTTCTATCAGGAAACTTCAAAGCCTACAAGGGAAGTCTAATTTTCTTTGATGTTTTATTGTTAATTATGCCAAGATTACAAAGGGTTTCATGTTCCTGCTCAAACAGGACACCCCATTTGTATGGGATGAAACTACACAACTCGCTTTCGAGGCATTGGAAAAAGCTTTGTTGTCGGCACCCTTACCGCGTTCGCTAGATTATTCTAGGGATTTTATATTATATTTGGCCACGTCTGAGTCGACCATTGGGGTAGTGCTAGTTCAGGAGGACGCTAAGCTCGTAGATCATGTTGTTTATTATCTTAGCCATGCTTTGGTTGGACCTGAACTCAGGTACTCCCACGTTGAGAAATTAGCCTTAGCAGCTGTTTATGTTGTTCAGAGGTTACGTCACTACATTTTACTGAGGACCACAATAGTAGTGGCGGATGTGAATCTGTTTCAATATGTTTTGTCCCGACAGATTGTTGGAGGAAAATTCAACAAATGGATAGTCATTCTCCAAGATTTTGACTTGGATTTCAGTCCGCCAAGTATAAGAAGTCCTTACTTTTTGCTGAGCTTATAGCAGAATTTCCTACTGAAGAAGATGTAGCTGTTGAAGATGACTCATTCCCAGATGAGCACATCTTCTTAATATCCACCTCTGATCCTTGGTACGGAGATATTCTTATATATATCCAGACTTTGAAGTATCTTGCAGCTTCCTCACGGGAGGAACGACGTAAATTACGCCTTCATGCTAAGAACTACCTCATCATAGGAGATACATTATATCGAAGAGGGGTAGATTCCATTTTGCGTCGATGCCTTACCCATGAGGAAGCGGATATTGTCCTGAATGATTCCCATTGCGGAGCGTGTGGGGGTCATTTATCTGGGTTAGCAACGACCCAGAAGATACTATGTGTCGGTTATTTCTGGCCCACAATCTTCAAAGATTGTGTGGAAGCAGTGAAGCGCTGTCATCCTTGTAAGCTTTACACTAGGAAAATGCGGTCACATCCCACTCTGTTGTTTCCCGTTGTCTCGGTAAGCCCCTTCATGAAATGGGGGATTGATTACGTGACACGCAACCCAACCTCGGCTGGGGGGCATAAATATATTGTTGTCGCTGTTGACTATTTTACGAAATGGGTAAAGGCAATGCCTACTTTTAAAGCCGACGGGGAAACAACAGCTTTCTTCGTATTCAATCAGATTATAGCGCGGTTTGGTATACCCAAGGTGATTGTCATTGACCATGGCAGTCATTTTCAAAATAGCATGATGACGGAACTGACCACAATGCTCGGATTCAGACAAGAACATTCATCTTCGTACTATCTGCAAGCAAACAGTCAGGTTGAGGCTGTAAACAAGACTTTAAAGACTATCCTTAAACGTACAATTGATGCAGCCCGTTCTAACTGGCACATCATGCTATATCCTTCTCTTTGGGCCAACCGAACTAATGTTAAAACTGCTATGGGTTTCTCCCCTTTCCAACTCGTTCATGGAGTGGAAGCAGTTACCCCGATTGAGTGTGAAATCCTGTCTCTAAAAATAGCTATTCATGTGTTACCTGATACAACAGAGCTTGAGGAACGTTTGGTACATTTAGAACACCTTGATGAACAACGTAGAGATGCGCTAACTGCTAACCAAGCTCATAAGAATAGGGCCAAAACTCAATATGATAAATCGGTCAAACCTCAGGTTTTCTCTGAGGGGGAACTTGTCTTCGTTTGGGACCAAGACAAAGAACCCATGGGGGCAGGAAAATTCAAGGCCATGTGGTTAGGACCTTATGTCGTGTCAAAAGTATTGAAGAAGGGTGCATATGAGTTAATTGATTTTGATAGGAACAAGCTGCCTGAGCCTAGAAATGGGCTCTACCTGAAGAAGTAATATGCTTAGGCTTAGCACTTTTTCTTGTGTTTTATTGTATGTATGCTCCTGCTGAGCGCGCCTGTGGACGCTCCTCTGTTGAGCGCGCCTGTGGATGTTCTTCTGTGACGTGCTCACCAAGTTTGCTAGCCACACAACTATGGCAACACGCCTCTCTTGAGCGTTTCTGTGGAGCGCCTCCCCTGAGGGAGCTTTGTAGTTCCAAAAACCATCGTATCCTTTCGCTTGTCTTTGGCTAGCCTTTGTTAGTTGTTTTATACACTTAGGCACTTTCTCATGTGGACCATCACGCCTACTTAGCTGACTTAGCCCACTTGGCCCACTTAGCACCTTTAGCACACTTAGCGAACTTGACCCACTTAGCGCACTTAGCCGACCGTCGGCGCCATTTGGATCGACGCCCCACCCAACAATCCATCAAACTGCTGAGTGGTGTCCATGACCCCTGCGAATTCCAACACTTAGTCTTTTTCTTAACCAAGTGCCCACCTCTGTGTGGCCCAATGAGCGTTTAACCCAAGTGGCGAGGAACCCCACCTTTGCTGGCGACGTGGCCGTGACATTCTCCCCCACTTGAATTATTGCTGTCCTCGGCAACACCGCCATGTTGCAGCCGCCACTACCCGTCGCAACCCATCCAAGCTATTGCATCAACCAAATTGTTTCAGCGCTACAACCTCGTTATGCTACTCACATGCTACTGCCCATGTTAACCCCCACGAGAGAATTAGCTGGGTCATGACTCCGATACAATCAGTCCTTCAAAAAGATGAACCGCAAGCTCGGCCAAGAAACAGCTCCATTCTTTAGTCCTCCTTGCAACCTTGTTGAATGTGAGGCAAAGTTCAAAACTCCACCCCAAAGCTTGCCTAACACTACTACATTTCGACCAAAAATCCGACGGTCGTATTGTCGGATTTTCGACACCTCTCTGTCGCATGTACGACACTTTGAATTTTTTTAAGCATCGGTGGATTTTCGTTGGTTATCCGACATCTTTCCAATCCGTCGGTTAATCGACAGCTCAGTTTACCGTCGGTTAAATGTAAATCATCGATTATCCGACATCTAATTCATATTAAACTTTAAACGTAAGCGTCGGTTAATCGACGGTCTAGCGACGGTTCACCAAAGAGACCCATCGGTTAAGCGACGGTTTTGGAATTTTGTTTAAAAAAAATCACCTGTAGGCCGTCGCTTAACTGACGGCTGTAGGCGTTTAAAAAAAAAATACAGATGCCACCCACT
>LPNX010102469.1:71846-99086 GCA_001517045.1 Pseudotsuga menziesii | reverse complement strand
GACCTCGGGGCGCCGATCTCTGTCACACCCTAACGGGTGCGTTACGAACACAGCCCCAGAGACTCCATTTCAGCCCACATATTCCTTGCGGGTAACCGTATATGCTTTGTTTTGGACATACTCCAAGTACTCTCGGGTATATCTGGAGTCCCCCTTAAGCCTAGCTTAAACAACTCATACTCCAATTTTAACTTAAAACGTACCAAGATGCAATCGCAAAACATTTATTCCAGACACATGCAAGCACACTGATCTTTTTTTACTCCATTATTAAGGCACTGGTCTTTTCTGCTTTATATTTATATTGTGTATCAACTTTGTGCTTTCATGTGTATCTTCGTATCTTGTCATCTTGATTGTTTATAGTTAAAATATTCAAACTCCTAAATAACTGATTCAGTACAACATCATTACACTAAGAAATCATCCTTAGTAACTTAATAGGGTCTACCCCCCTTGGCTTCGTTAGGAGTTGAGCCTAAACGGAGGAGTCAAGAACAAGGTGACAGCCTTGACTCGAGACTTTCCCCCAAGGACACACCGAGTGGCTTGAAGATTTCTGCCACGTGATCCAGGTGTGTGAAAAGGCGGCAACACCTCCTCCCAATGAAACCTATGAAAAATAAACTCTGTGCCCATTTCTCCCTCAATTACTTAATAATTTTTCTATACTAAAAAGGGGGAATGATTCCTACCTAACATTGATCAACATGATCTTTCCACTTCCTTACAACCACTTTCAACAGTGAGAGTTTTGCATTCATCTCATCATCAAAATCTGAAACAATTGATTGAGGAATTTGCATTCCTACCTTATCACGCAATGTTTCAGTCTTCTCACATTGAATTAGGAGTGTACCATCCTCCTTTTACATTGGTGTTGCAATAGCCTTTGTCTTTGTGGCTGATTCAACAAAGATAATTGGAAATGCTGGTTCTTATGTAATAGCATCCTCTTTCATCGACATTGTAGAAACCTCTTTCTATGTACCTGCTTCAGAAAAAAAAATTAGGAATGCTGGTTCTTCTGTGACAACATCCCTCTTTTGAATCCCATCCCAACACACTTCAGTCTGTTCTATGTTTTTGACAAAGATTTTTGGGGATGCTGGTTCTTGTGTAACAACATACTATTCTGGTTGAACTTCTTCTTGGACAAGTTCTGTGTCTTCAAACTTTTATGGAGTTTCATCGAGGTCCTCTAGGTTCTGTTCAAGAATTGTATCTACCTCTGGATCAACTGCATCCAGTTGAGTGGCATTCTCAACAAGAATTTTTTCGGGTGTTAGTTCTTGTGTAACAACACCATATCTTCCAAATTCTTCCAACTACTAAGGGTCTCTTGAGTGACTTCAATATCCCCTACATCAGACTGATCCAGGAATACTTTCGTACCCTCTGATGGCCAGGATTGCATTTGCTCATGTTCCCCTAATTCGAGGTCAAGGATCATCTCAAATTCTAGTTCATGTTCACCCTTCATCTCCACCGCATGTGTTTCTTTTTCTTCTTCCATTTCTTGTGTAGGTTTTTGTGCCACAAATGCGTGCACTGTGACATTATATATTGACAGGTTAAAAATTTGACTGTGACTTTATATCCTGACAGGTTAAAAATTTCACCACACTCAGGACATACCATTTTTTCCAATTCCTCACCTTCCTCAACCTAGGGTAAACCTTCCAATTGGTTTGTAGCCTCTACCAATATGTACAACCTTCTCTCCACCTGTTTCTTCCATGCTTCCTTCCAATTCTCCAATTCCCTTCAAAGGATTTACACTTCTTCCTTTAGTAGACCATTTTCATACAAGAGTTCTTCAATTTGAGGTTCTTCTTCAACAAGTTCTTGTGGAGCAGCCTTTGTCTAGGGTGTCAGAATGGGAAATTCAATATTTGATTCAATGTTCACCCATCTTTCCCACGCTTTTTCTGCCACTGTCACAGATATATTTCTCCTTCTCCTTACCGGCCGTGAAGACATTCTTTCTTCTTTTGATCTTCTTATCTTCCTGTGTGGTAAAAGGGTTTCTAAACGTGCAACTGATATTGAAGGAATGTCTCCCATATCACCATCTTCCCTTGTCTCTCCACCACAATATATTCTTCAATTAGGGTTCCCCCAAAATCAAGGGAGGGTTTATGGTAAAAATATCTGCATCTCCTTCTGTCATTATAGCTCCCACAGCCTCGTCTTTCACTGTCACAGAATCTAATGCTGCTCCAATTTCAACTTCTGCTGCTCAAGCTTCCATAATAGTTATTCCCTCCATACAGCTTTCTGTTGTTATAGCCTCCTCCAATCCTTCCTCCTGATTATTTTGGTTTTGATATGACAATGTCTCATCTCCCCCCGCCCCCAACTTATTTTGAGGGACTCTCGTCCTCCGCTTCTACTTTGACACCTCCCAACTGTGCAGGTTCCCTATCTTCCTCCACTATTTCAACACCACCCAATTGTGCAAGTTCTAGAATTATCCCACGATGGGTATTAAACTATGCCCAGGTTTAGTTCTAGTGTGCTAAGGCCCTTAAGATTAGTAGTTCAACTAGGCCATGATGGGTAAGGGAAGTAAATGGGTGTAGATTTGTTCTTACAAATCCCGCCATGTAATATAGGGATTTAAATAAATAGAATGGCATATTAAGTAGACTCCTGTGGTGTAGATGAGATAATAGGGGAAACTCAGAGAAGTAAATAGTTTGGTACCTACCTTCATAGGTGATATACTTATTTACAAAGATTTCCACTTCATTCCAAGTATGAGGCTATGATTGTAGTGCTATCCCCCTCCTTCCTTGATGAACCTGTTCACCTTCTTTGACAAAATCCTGTTCTACGGCCGCATTGTGAGTTGCTCATCCAAACCAGGTCCTTCCTACTTGAGGTAGACCAATAAACTCTGCCACAATTTCTTCATAGAATTCTATGCACAGACCTCTAACTTCTAAATGGGTGTCTATAAAATTTAGGGAAAACTGCAAAGCTATTTCTATGTGAAAACCACTTAAGCATTGAAAGTACTCAATCCAACCAGTCGCTTAAAAAATGGAAAAAACCTCCACATTCCTATGCAGTGCCCCCGTATTCACGGGTTCATGTTAGGATAGTATACCCATATCACCTCTCCTACTTAGTTTTGGTATCAAAATAAGTAAATTATAGGCCCAAAAGTGGACATTATAGCACAGGAACATGCAACGAATAGCCGAGGTTGGGGTTGGATAAATTAGGAAAGTTAATACAGTTATGGGTAGGCAATAATTGGCAATATTTTGCATAGATTAGGAAAATGGTGACCATCGTGTGATAAGATCAAGTACCCATTCAAAAACACTGATTGATAGTTAAATGAGTATGGGTACAAAAATGCAAATCATGATTAATTTTTCCAAATCCAATCTATGCCTAATCATGTAGATGGTCAAAATCCATACCTTTGCGATATGAGATGAACCATGAATTTCCATAATAGCTCAGCATGTCATCGCAGCCATCAATTTAAAGAATCATTGTGTGCGTGCCACTATGATATTACCCTAGATGAAGCAAGAGTCATCCTTTCATCCTTAACAGAATTATAAGTGGAGCTGTGAAGTGAGTCGAAACCCAACAGAGTTGCAGATGGCAAGAATTTTGGATGAATATGATGAAGCCGCAGCCATATTGTGGACAAATATGGAGGAGTACCACCCACTTTGTGGAAAAACCTCAAGGAGTCGCAGCTAGAGAATGGGACAAGTATGGTGGAGTCACATCTACGAAAAATAGAAAAATGGGAAAATTTTGGTAGAGTCGCGGTTGGAGAATAGGACAAGTCTGGCAGAGTCAAAGCTACAAAAATAGGGATATCGGCGAAATTTGGCGGAGTCCTCGCTAGAGAATAGGACAATTCTGGCAGAGTCAAAGCTGTGAAAATATGGATATCGGAAAAATTTGGTGGAGTCATAGCTGGAGAATAGGACAAGTCTAGAAGATTCACAGCTATGAAAAAATAGACAAATGGGCAAGATTTAGTGGAGTCATAGCTACGCAATGGGACAAGTCTGGTGGAGTCACAACTACGAAAAATACAAAAATGGGAGAGGTTTAGCAGAGTTACAGTTACGCAATGGGATAAGTCTGGCGGAGTCACAACTATCATTAGAGGAATTTTGAGGTCTAAAATGGGCCTCCTAAGAAAAATAATAAAATAATAGTTAAAACAATAAAATAATATTTATTAATTTTGGAGGAAAAAAAAACTACTTTTTTGTTTGTGTTTTCGACATATCTCACTGTATTTTTACTCAACTTTCGATCAGGAGATCTCGTTGGATGCGGAATTTGATTTTTCATCCAATGAGTACCCATAGTGCATACTTTTGATGGGCCTCGCTACCCCAAAAACAATAAATACCTGAAAAAATGTGATGATGGCAGAGTCACAACTATCATTAGAGGAATTTTGAGGTCTAAAATGGGCCTCCTAAGAAAAATAATAAAATAGTAGTTAAAACAATAAAATAATATTTATTAATTTTGGAGGAAAAAAAACTACTTTTTGTGTTTGTGTTTTCGACATATCTCGCTGTATTTTTACTCAACTTTCGATCAAGAGAGCTCGTTGGATGCAGAATTTGATTTTTCATCCAATGAGTACCCAAAGTGCATACTTTTGATGGACCTCGCTACCCCAAAAACAATAAATACCTGAAAAACATGATGATGATGTCATCATCACATTTTTAGGTATTTACTGTTTTTGGGGTAGCGGGGTCCATCAAAAGTATGTAATTTGGGTACTCTTTGGGTGCAGAATCAAATTCCACATCCAACAAGCTCTCCCAATCAAAATTTGAGTAAAAACACAAGGAGATATGTCGAAAATATGAAAAAAAAGTAGTTTTTTATGACAAATATGTCAATTCAACCATTATGGTTGACTCAATTTATTGGAATTCTATTGGTTCTTGAATTCCAACCCACAAGAACTTATTGTTGGCATGTTTTCTTAAAAGGCCCATTTTAGACCCCAAATTTCCTCTAATGAAGAAATGAGAAAATAGACAAATTTTCAGTTGATCGTCTGCTGCCACTAGACTGTTCATTTTTTTCAAGGATTTTTTCCAAAATAGGAAAATAAACTAGGGCGCCCGCAATCCTTTAGGCCCAGTCCTGACCCCAGATCCTTAAGTAAATTCCTGCATATATTCTTCAGAGAAAACAAATCAAGTGTAAAAGAAAACAAAATAAAAATAAAACAAAGCATCAACTTATTTATGTACAAATTTCTATGTAGAAATCACAGTGTCCTTTTGAATATTTACATGGGTAGAGAAAAATTATTTCCATTGCATTAACTAATATTATGGATCAGCTGCAACACATGAAATAAATGCATCCCTTGATATTGGCTTAGGATACAGTCGCAACCTATGACCATTAGAAAATAATGGCATACGATCGTCATCAATAGTGACCAAGAAGACTGAGATATTATCAAACACCATGTCTATTTGGTATGGTCCTAACCATCTCATACACATCTTACCTTTAAAGTCCCTCGTGAACCTATAATCATACAATAATGCCCAGTCTCCTTCACTAGAAATAATTTCTTCTTTATGAACTGATCATGCCACTTAGATCGTTGATGTTTAATTAACGATATTTGATGCACAACTATTGTGTGCTTCTCATTGAGTTCATTTAACTGATTCAATCTATTCCTCTGAGTTGCTTTCAAGTCTAATATTGCTTCCATAACTGTCTTTAAAGTTTTGATTTCAAATTCAATGGGAAATACAACATTCTTACCATACCCCAATTCATATGGGGAGAATCTCGTAGTGTTGCGCCAAGTGGTGCGATATTCCCATAGTGCCTCTGGTAGTCTATCTGCCCTGTCTCTGTGACGGATTCTGACTATTTTTGTGATGATAACTTCAATCACTTTGTTGGTACTTTCCGCTTGGCCATTGTCCTACGGAGGGTATGGTGAAGTTAACATGTGCTGAATGCGCTACTTATTTAACAGAGCTTCCAGTTTGCGAGATAGAAACTATGGTCCTCCATCTGTGACTATCTCCTCGGGTACTCTAAAACTGGTGAATATTTCTCCATATATGAAATCTATTACAGCCTGGTCATTGGGATTGACCAAAGCTACAACCTCCACCCATTTTGTCATATAATCGGTGCAAAATAAGATGTAAACTTTCTGCTTCGAGGGAGCATTAATAGGCCTAACAAAATCTAGGGCCCATCTGTTGAAAGATTCAACCACAAAATATGGTTGAAGATCCATCTCATCTAATATATCCAGCTGGCCCATCCTTTGATAACTATCACAATCCTAAACATACTTCTTTGCATCCCTAAATGCTGTTGGCCAATAATAGCCCATTCGTAATGCCTTATGACCTGTTCGTTTGTAATCAAAATGTCCCCCACAGGGATCGTCATGGAAAGCTTTTTATATACTTAAAATTTCATCCTCCCTTGCACATATTTTGATCTCAATATTAGAACCTATGCAGAAAAGATACCCATCTATCGAGCAGTACCTGGCACTTTGTTGTATAATTTTCC
Organism: Pseudotsuga menziesii; assembly: GCA_001517045.1. Lineage (NCBI taxonomy): Eukaryota > Viridiplantae > Streptophyta > Pinopsida > Pinales > Pinaceae > Pseudotsuga > Pseudotsuga menziesii. Next base: position 92,513 of record LPNX010102469.1, on the reverse strand, counting down.
TTTTTTCTCTCTTTTACAAATGTTCTGGAATATTTCCTATAGCCAAATAGTTAGCAACATCTGCATACCAAGGGGAATGAGATGAAACTGCAAACAAATGTTCATCCGGGAAGGAATATTCGATTGGTAAATTGTCATCATTGTTAGTAAGTCGAGATAAAAAGTTAGCAACAATGTTTTTTTCCCTAGGTATGTCAATAATGGTAATTTCAAATTCCTATAACAGAAACAACCATCTACTTACTCTAGAATTTGTGACAGGTTTGTTCATTAAGTACTTAATGGCTCAATGGTTAGTGTGCACAAAAGTGGGCTATCCAGTAATATAGTGTCTAAATTTATTGATGGAATAGAAAATGGTTAGAAATTGTTTTTCTATAACAGTGTAATTTATTTCAGCAAGGGCCAATATTTTACTGATATAGTAAATTGCATATGGGGCATGACCTTCCTGCTGTCCCAACACTACTCCAATGGAAGTGTTAGAGGCATATGAGGAAATGTGGAAAGGCAGAGCCCAATTCGCCCCCCTCAAGATAGTAGTTGTAGACAACCTCTTCTTAAGTTCAGTGAATGTTGTTTGGCATGCATCATTCCAATCGAACTGTACATCCTTCATCAACAGATTAAATAAAGGAGAAGCTAGTTTGGAAAAAAAATTCTATAAAACTTCTGTAATAACCAGTATGCAATAAGAAGCTACGTACCTCTTTCTATGTTCCAAGAGTGGGTATATTTTCAATTACCATGATTTTGGATGGATCTACCTAGATACCATCAGCAGAGATAAAGTTCCCCATAACTACAACCTCTCTCATAATCATATGGAACTTTCCAGTGCTCAAAGATAGCTAGGTTTTTTCACAGTGTACTAAAACCTTTTCTAAATTTTTTAGTTCCTCCTCAAATATACTACCATATGGGGTAAAGTAGTCCATAAAAATTTCCATGATGTCGTTAACCATCTCAAAAAAGATCCCAATCACATATCTCTAAAAGCTGGAAGGTGCATTGCACAAACCAAAGGGAAGTACCTTGTATGCAATGGTACCCCAAGGATAGGTAAAAGTAATCTTTTCTTGGTCCTCAAGAGTGATTTGGATTTGATTATAACTGGTGAATCCATCCAGAAAGGAAAAAAACATCTTCCCAGACAAGGTATCAAGTACCTAATCGATAGAAGGTAGGTGGAAATCATCTTTCTGTTTTGCTTTGATGAACTCCCTATAATCTACGCATACTCTCCATTTCCCATTCTTCTTTAGCACAATCATGAGTGGGGAAAATGACTTGCTGTTTGAGATGAGGTATATAAACCCTGCTTCTAAGAGATTTTGGATTTCTTCTTTCACTATGTCCCTCGGGTTAGGGTTCATCCTTAGTTGTGTTTGGCACACAAGTCGGGAGTCACTTTTAATGTAAATGTAATGGGTGCACAGATTAGAAGGGATACCCTTCATATTTGTGTACTCCCAAGAAAATCTCCCTTGTGTTGTTTTAGAAGACTGATAAGGCGTTCCATTTCATCAGGAGTGAGATTTAGATTAATGTTTATTGTTTTTCTCGACTCCATCTCAATAGGAATGATTTTCGAATTATTGAGTACTGGAATTATATTGGCGTCACTGACTAAGGTCTCCTCTGTAATATTTTCTTCTTTTTATTCATCTAAAGTACTGTTCAGGATATAGTAAGCATGTTTATTGATAGATGTAGGCTCACTGATGAAACTATTGATAGCATCATCCTCTGTTTCATCCTTAAAAGTTAAGGCTTCCCCTATTGTTAACAATGGTTGAATGCCTTCTTGCTCCTCTAGCTCCATCCATAGTGGAGTTTTAGTTTCTAAGTTGGGTCGAGATGGAAGGTATAAGTTAAGTATTTTTGTTTCAGTCCCATCTAAGATAGTCATAGACCCTAACTGATAGCTGATGCAAGCATCTATTGTGGCTAACCAAGGTCTTCCCAAGATTAGCTGATGTCCCCCTAGTTGTGACTTCAGTTGTGAAACCAAGAAGTCCATAGGGTACTCCCACAAATCTACCGAGAGAACGAGGCCATCCAATATTACCTTGGGTTTGATTGTGGACTTGTCAACAAGATCTAAAAGAGTAGGGGTTGGTCAAATATTGATGACCCCAATTTTTCGTATAGTTTTGATGGTCATAACGTTAATAACTGCCCCTAAATATACCATAACATTCGGTATCTGAGTGTTCCCAATATGTACTATGATAGTATGATTCCCGATATCATCATATTTGGCCAAGAGATTTTTTCCCATTATGAATTCATAATTTTTTCCTATTACATGGATAGTGGGAGGATCCATGGGATTTCTTCTTGGTTTTTGTACACATAGATCCGTGATTGTTTTGGCCCTAGATGGGCACATCATGAAGGGCCTACAACAGTGGAATTTTGGCATAATTTTTTTTTAATTCTCCAAAGAGATTAAGCTAAGGTTGTTCCACTATTTTCTATAGTGTCAATCATTCAGGGTATGGTGGTTCTCTAATTAGTTCTATAGGTTGTGTTTCGATGAGTCTTTCTCCCTATGTTTTAGCCGGTATCTCGGTAGGACTTTCAACATCCTCGATGATGGGGATATTTGTTTTAGATGGGTATTGTAGGTTCATTCTTGCTTCAGTCATAAAGGATGGAACATATTCAATGAATAAGGGCTCCACAAGCCTCCCTGATTGTAAGCATATGTCATTGTAGGGAACTGGGGTAATGGATTAAGCAGGCATCTTGGCAGTCTCAAACTAGTGAACCACTTTATTATTATTTTGGTTAGGGTTAGGTTGGGAAGGAAGCTATGGTGATATTGGCATGTTCATTGGTGTAACATTGTTTTTGAGTTGCAACTGTGAGTTTTGGTACTATTGGTGAGGGTATTGCTGAGGGGGATATTGTTGGTGAGGAAACTATTGATGGGGAAACCACTGACGAGGAATTTGGTTATGAGGAAACTAATTTCCTAGATGGGAGTTTCTCCAACTAGAAGACCATGAAGTTTTTTGGTTTATCTGTTGTGCCCAAAGTGACCAGGAGCTAGAATTCTGCATAAAACTTTGGGATGGATGCCATTGACTGTTAAAATAATGTGAAGGGAATTGTGTATTCATGGTATTCATATTATTTCAAAAAGGTAATGAGTATGGACTCATACATTGATTTCGAGGCTACCAAGGATTCTTCTGAGAAATGAAGTAAGCTTTCTCCACATCAGGAGTAGATGGTTTCAGGACTGTATTCACTTGGCGCAGTGAAGGGAATTCCTTAGTGTCCTAATTCAGTCCACACATTTGGCATACTTCCACTTTGTCAAGTGAACACTCCTTCAGTGGATGTTTCTTAATACATCTAGGACAAAATACACCAAGTGTCAAATATTCTACTACTTGCCTCTGCTTGTCCCTTAGGGAATCCATTTATGAGGAGATGGATCTCATCATCTCTGTCTTAAAATTTTCGAGAAGGTTTCCTATTTATACCCGAGTGTCTCCTCCATCAGATGACTTCTGTGTTCTATTGAACACATATAGTTCTAGTCCTTTGTCCCATTTGCTGGTTCTGGAGGATCCTCTTGAATGTCTTCAACATAAGTCAACAATCTTATCAAAAGGTTCTTTTGAGATCTCCCCTTTTCCCAATAATTTTAACATGTCAAGGAAATATTCTCTAATCCCATGAAGTAGGATGATATTGAGCACATCTAACCCCATGTCGGTTTGTCCTACCCTCTATAATTTGTACAGAATTCTCTCTACGAAAACCTACAGACTCTCTTCATCCTTCTGCACCATTTTAAATAGTTCTTCATGTTTGTATTTAGTATTACAACACTTATGGTAATTCCCAAGGAACAATTGTTTTATTTGTTCCCAGGTGGTAACAGTCTCACCACCCAAGCTCATAAACCATTTTAGCACGTTATCATTCAAAGTGGCAAGGAAATTTTTTAACGTGTGTTCACTAGATGTGTAATAATAGTTACGATAGAGGATGTCAAACTCAAAGAGAAACTCATTTGGATCCTATGTAGATTTCCCATGAAAACGTGGTAATACTGATTGTGAGATGTTTTGTTAGATTTTTATCATTTAAGCTAGCATTATATTAGGATATTTAACTGAGAGAATAACAAGCACAACAATCAAACATAAGAGATAATGAAATCAATGTTTTTCCTCGGGGAAACCATAAAGGAGAAAACGCTGCAACTTTCTTAGAAATAGAATCAACACCAAAATCGAAACCAAGAAACAGTAAGATGATCTCCTGATAGCAGTAGTCTCTCTCTCTCTTGTCCCAGCAACTTCTTCTCTCTTAGTTATGTGCTACAACTGAGTGTGAGTGAATGTGTGATAAATAGAGAATCTCCCTCTCTATTTATACTAATTCCTGACTTGTCAATAACTTACTAGGGATGACTTATCTAGGAGATTCTAATAACCCTAGGGGCCCACAACTGCGGGGACTTTAACCCTTGATTAATAGGAGGGTTACCCATAATGACTTTACATGACTTGTTTACATTATTGAATCTCTCAATAGGAATATTGGGGCATGACATGACTCAAGTACATTACAGACACTTCCCGAAATAAACATCAGGGTACAATACATAAGATATACAAGTGAATACATTCTAAAGTTACAAATACATCAACACTCCCTCTTAACTAGGAAGTTATTCTCTCAACACAATATATCAGCACAAGTCTTCTTCTCTTTATCATTTGGATCATCATCAAGTTCTCGTCATCTTCATCTGGATATGGATCATCAATCAATCTAGATCATCACCACTAGATCTGGATCATCACTGCTCAATCATCATTGCTGGATCATCACTGGATTTGAATCATCACTCGATATGGATCATCTCTGGGTCGTCATCACTAGTGCTATATCTTGATTCTTCTCATCATAGGAAGTTATACAAAGCCATCCCTTTTTCATGTTGTTTGTAGGCCTAGCCTTCATGTAGGTATTTATCATCTTCAGCACTTATATCTGACCATGGAATGAACCATGTCAGAAAGGCACGCCCAACACTCACATCTAACCATGTGAGGAACACATCCAAAACCCATGTTAGAAAGGCCCAACACTCACATCCAACCTCATATTGTTATAAAGTGTAACATCCCCAACCCTCCGACCGGTGATGAGGACACTACTATACACCAAATCATCTAGGCATCTAGCTCCATGAACATGAACATGCATACATATAATTCTAAAGGCATGAAACTTAAAGACATAAACATATTACAAGCATAATATTTCTTATACTCAATGGAAGCAAAACATATCGATCAACACTCATGCATATACAAATCAGCATTTAACATCTATAACATCGTTCATTAATGGTGATTATAATTGCAGATACAAGTTAGGCAAGAATATTTATCTTATAAAGATCTTGTACCGCAACTAGCTACGTCGCTACAATGTTCCACCCAACCATAGGCCCACGTGATCTTAAACCTCTCAACAACGCTGTCACCCCCGAGCCGGGAATGACTCCCCAATGAATAAGGAACTAATAGGCTTACACATAGCCAAGGATAACAACACCACAAGGGTACATAGTTCATCCAAGCCAATGCAGTTGGGTTTATCAAGCGAATAGCAGATCAGCCAAGCCAACAAAGTTGGGTTTATTAAGGCATCCAGGACCTAGGAAAGGCTAATGATAATCCGGTGAGTTCACTGAAGAGCTGCAGACACCAACACTAGAACCATCCTAGATTCTAGAACACCCACACACACCCAACACAAGGAAGTCAGTCCCTTCAATGCAACATAGTCCCTCAGACCCTAATCTTCCCTCCAGTGCTCTTCAGGGGTTCTGGAGAAGAAATATAGCTCAGTAGCTCTATCGATGTGGTTCTCAACCCACCACTTTTATCAAGCACCTCAGGCCCTCATTCACCAACCCAAAATAGTCCCAGGACAAATCCACTGCATGCAAGCAGCCAAATAGTTATTCAAGCGTTTACAGGGAAAAATGCAGTCAAGCTATCATGGCAAACAACAGTTAACACACTCACATGAACCCACAACAAACCAATCTTCAATACCATCGCTGTCAAACTTACACAAACCAGAAAATGGGTAAAAATACACGGCCAACATTCACAGCTCGGCGTGGATTCACAAGACAAATCACTGCGATCTTCTACCAATGCCACAATGTAAAGGTAACTCATTCAACAATGCATGGGGAAAACCGCACCCATCAATCAGTGGAAAAAATACCCATAACTTCTGCTCACGATCCACTATGATGGATGAAAAACAATACACAGTCCCAATGCATTGAGGAAGAAGTTGGTTCTCGGTGTGGATGGAAAGAACAGAACTACAGACCGACAATTAGCACTAGAGAGAGGAGGCGAAGCCCAACACAATGGATGTAAAACATTTTATCCCCACCCTGCATGAGGAAACGAATAGTCATGATCCAAGGGAGCGGGTAGAACAGTCCCTACGTCGAGGAGAGGAGAGAAAGCATGAGCGTGGTAGTGGTATTCCCGCCAGCCAATCGCTACCTCAACTAACAAAAAGGAAAGCCAAGGGTGGTGGTGACACATAGCTCCCCCCTGTGACTCAATGTTCCACATCCCCCTTTCCTTATCCTTTGGAATCATGCCCCTTCTCAATTTAGTTGTTGCGAACATAGCTGGTTGGGTTATTTAATTAAAATTCATGTTTACATGATGCCACAATTAAATATCTGCCGCATGTCCCGATATACCATCGGTGACCATTCCTAATCAGAAACACAACATAACCAAATCTATGGTGGGGCCTTAGCCTTTAGCTCCACACCAAGATTATTTACAACATATGTATCCTGTGTACTTTAATGCAAGTAGGGCTAAAACCGGGGTATTACAAAAAGGCTCTACACTTACATCTGACCATGTGTAAACACATGACGTCGGAATGGCTCTGAACTTACATCTGACCATGTGTAAACACATCGCACCAGAATGGCTCTGCACTTACATCCAACCATGTGAGAACACACCGCATCAGAATGGATCTTAGTCCTAGACTGAGTATTCCTGGTAACTGACCAGGTACCTCCATTCTCCCAGAGAATGGCATTTAGTGCTTATATCTAATCATGTGGGAACACATCCCATAGTCACCTCAGAATGGCTCAGCACTCACATATACCATGGAAGGAACCAATCCTCTTGCCATGATAGAACAACTCAGCCCTTACATCTGACCATGGAAGGAACCAATCTTCTCACCATGTCACAATGGCTCACAGATTCATCACTTACCCTTGGAGGGAACCTCGATTTGGAGAACACCAAGTTTCTCCCTAAAGTATTCAAACTTCACTTTGGCCGATGGCTTAGTCAACACATCAGCTATATGTTCGTCCATCGCAACATACTGGAGCTTCACTGCTCCTCTCTGCACCATATTCCTGATATAGTGATATTTGATCTCGATATGCTTAGACTTGTCATGGAACACTGGGTTCTCAGACAACTTCACACAACTCTAGTTGTCACAATATATAAAAGTAGCATCCAACTAGAGATCAAATAAATTAGATAGTAGCTTCCTCATACATACTGCCTCTCAACTATCTAAACAAGCTGCAACATACTCTACTTCGGATGTACTCAATGCCACACAAGATTGCTTCCTGCTAAACTAGGAGATCACACCTGATCCCATACTGAAGCAACATCCTGAAGTGCTCTTTCTATCAATGGCACTACCTTCCCAATATGAATCAACATAACCTTCTAAGTTAATATTTTGATTCGCCTCATACTTGAGCCAATAATCAACTGTACCCTTTAGGTACCTCAGAATATTCTTTGCAACAATCAATTGAACATGTCATGGATTTGTTAGGAACTGGCTCAAGGTGTTCACAACAAAGCAAATATCTAGTCTCATATTCGTCAGGTACATCAAGGACCCAATCATCTGATGATACATCATGGCATCAATCGCTTCTAATGAATCATCACTCAATAGCATCAGGTTCAATTCCAGAGGTGTGGTCATTGCTTTGCAATCCATCATCCCAAATCTCTTTAGGATCTCTACCGCATACTTCCCTTGTCCCAAGGAAATTCCATTTGCATTCTGCCACACCTCCATGCCTATAAAATAGTGCATCATACCCAAGTCCTTCATTTCGAAATCGGCAGCAAGCTTCCTCTTCGTATCAGCAATCAACCCATCCATACCTGTTACAAACAGATCATCTACATATAGTAGGAGTATCACTAGGTTACCATCTCCAACCTTGTAGTAAAGGTTGGGATCTTCTCTACTCTTGGTAAATACCAAACTAGATAGGAAGCTATCAATTCTGACGTACCATGTCCTGGGTTCCTGTTTCAAACCATATAGGTATTTATTTAGTTTACACACATGAATCTCCCTGTCATGTGTCTCAAAACCGATTGGTTGCTCCACATACACTTCCTCTTCCACTACACCATTCAAGAAAGCAGTCTTGACATCCATCTGGTGTATCTTCCATTTCATTACTGCATCTAGAGAAAGTACTGATCTGATGGAAGTGTATCTAGTGACAGGTGCAAAAGTTTCTTCATAATCTATTCCTTCTTTCTGGGAGAATCCATGAGCCACAAATATTTCTTTATATTTTTCTATGTTGCCATCTGCAGCATGCTTGATGTTGTAGTTCCATTTGGAAGTTACAACAGACTTCCCTTCTAGTCTAGGAATAACATCCCAAACATCATTCTTCATGATCGATTAGTACTCTTCAATCATAGCATCTATTAACCCAAAAAATCCCTCACTAAACTCTACATGGCCTACACCACCCAAGGACACCCTTGCACGACACTCATTTGACTCCATCTGACCCCCACACCCTCAAGAAGGATTGAAAACATGAAAAAGGGCTTACAACCCCTAGAAGGAGCCTAAATAGCTCTCATAGGGGCTAAAGCCTCTGAAAAGGGTCTAAAACTCCTCAAAGGAGCCTAAACCCATTAAAGGAGCTAAAGATTGAGCGAAAGGGTCTAAAATCCCAAAAAAGGGGCTAAAGCCCTGACCAGGGGCTTAGAACCCTAAAAAGGCTATAAATAGAGCAGTGGGGGTCACTCTTAAAATGTTCCTCCCTTGCATACTGTTATGCTGCCCGAGTGGATGCCTTGAGACAATTTTCCTCTCAAGCCATTCACACTCCCTCTCATCCATCCTCCCATTGAGCCATAGCTCCCCAATTCTCAAGAGAGAGGTGCTTCTCCAAGCTAGGGCATGGTGGCCCATTTCCACTAAGAGATATAAGCTTTGTTTAATGTCATTTTTATTCTATTTTTTCTAACTTAGTTTGCTTGCAGGTTCATTTTATGTTCTAACAAGTTGTGTGCAGGGTTTTAGAGTCTAACCTTGTGTGCAGGGTTTCCATTTCTTTATTTTCTGTTCTCTTTGCTTGATTTATATTTTGTTTTTCTTGCATTACCATTAGGAACCCTACCATTCTATCCTATAGACAGAAAGTAGCCATTTCTCCCCTATAGTAAGGGAGAAATCCCTACTACAAAACTGGCGACCATACCAGGTCGATCCCACAGAATCCCTTGGTTTATTATTCAGAGTTTCAGTTTTTAATTCTATTTTTTGCCTGAGTTTGAATTTCTATTAAAATCTAGTTTAGATCTCTATTTATTTTCATTTCCAATTATTGTTGAGCCTCCTCAAGGCCAATCCAAGCCCATTTGGCCACAGTATAGGTTACTGTCGGTCTGTTCTAGCTCAAGACCAAAAAAATTTCAGTTTTCAGAGTATATCACTCCTATCGAGCCCAGAGAGGGGACCAGGTCACTCATTCTAGCCTGAAATGTGCAACCAGGTCACCCATTTAGCCCCAAAAGGTGCAACCCCCTTCCAGAATTCATCTTGCTTCTGTTTGCATATTTTGAGTGACCCCCTTGCCTGTTTCTAGGAAAATTTGGTGACCCCCTCACCACATTTGACCTGAAAAGTGCAATCTATCACTTAGAGTTTGATTTTTTTTAAGTTAAGGACTGTCAATGCGGCTCAGCTGCCTCTGTCCATCAAAACTATTTTTGTTTCTTTTTCTATTTATGTTTCTATTAATTTCATTTGCAGAATGTGTAAATCAAAGTGTAAATCAATGGTTAATGGATTAATGAACAAAGATTGATTAAAATTTATTTAAAATCAACATCTTGCCTAGCCCTTCCTCCTATACCCAGTCGTCACCCTTCAGGGTATTCTAGGATAAGACGAAGGGTGAAGCTCGTATAGTAATAGGCACTTCACCTATTATTTTTCGAAGCCAATAAAAATGGGTGACTTGAAAGGTAGAGGGGGTAGAGAAGGAGGGCTTCTCACGGTGCTTAGTGTCCTCCCTGTTGACCAACCTTTCATCTAGAGGGTGGCCTGGGGATCTACGGATGGGCTTAGTCCCATTGTGTTGAGAGATCAACACCCTTTCCTAGTTAAAGAGAAATATAGGTGCAAGGTAGTCACCTAGTCAGGCTATCATAGTTTAGGTTCACAAATGGTACATGTGTAAAATTTATGATTACGATTTACTACTTTCATTCATAATTTTATGAACTCTGCAGAATATTCATAAACCATTTAAGCATCCACCAAGTATAACAGAAAAACAAAAGACATACACACCATACCATATAAATCAACCCAACTTAGTTCATGATGTTGAGTGAACCATTAAAATTTACAGTTTACACTAAGTCAAACATCTGCAGTCTTTGAGGACATAAGTCCTTAACTGCCTTAACTGTGGGAAGTACTTGGGCTCAGTCCAGAAAATCATTGTGAGGAGTACCATGGGAACCCCAAATTAGTTGGCCAGTGAGAGGAATTTCCAAGCGAAACGGGAAATGACCCCCACCGATTGACTAGCACTCCTGTGAGGAAAAAGCTAACCGTTGTCTCTTGGTAGTCTTGGTGGCCGAATGACCACCTGAAGCCAATAGTAAGCCATTAAAACCGAGGTCCAAAAATCATTACGACCATTTTAACATACAAATCTGACATGATTGATCCCTCATACTCTTCCTCATGCCTGAGAGGCGAACCACCATAGTACGGGTCATTAAACCGACATCGTCGAGACCATTCTCGATGACCTTATACACCATCAAAAGGCCACACAGCCTCTGATTTAGATTCAGACTCATATAAGTCTGAACCAGATATACACACTGCACCATCAAGCCCCATGGCTGGTACAAACCCAGACCCATTTTCTAGCATAGTAATTTCTAGTGGACCCATGTCCACACCACAAACCACCACCAACACCCCTATAGGTGGCCCCAGCATGGTTATGCAAATCATCATAAGCCAACTACCACCACCCATATTGACCAGTCAAGCTGTCCCACCTGCAACACATGGGGGCAGTATGCCTTCAACCCACACTGTCCCACTTGGGATACATGGGGGCAGTGGCCCTTCCACCTACACTGCCCCTCCTATCATATATGGGGGCATTGGCCCTTCCACCCACACTATCCCTCCCACCACACTTGGGGCAACTGGACCATCCACAATTGTGCCACAAGTACCCACAGTTATGCAGGTGCATCATGTCCCTGCAAAGCCCACCACCATGGCAGTCGCATCTCACATCAACCTTGGGTCAAACCTTCCTTTCATGGCACGTCTCAAATTTCTTGACTTGGATCAGTTAACAAATGACCCTATCCACCATCAAAATTATTGGCCTCCCATGCCAACCAAACTTCCCTCAGACATTCCCAAATTTGAAGGGAAGGAAAGGGAGTGCCCCCAAAAACACATCATGACGTTTCATCTATGGTACTCATCAAATAGCATCGTAGATGATTCAATCAGGCTAAGACTATTCCAACGCACCCTCACAGGTGCTGCAACCAAGTAGTACATTGAGCTACCACAAGACAACTACCTAGATTCAACTCCATCGCTTTCATGTTCCTGCAATATTTCCAACTCCCCATCAGATATGATGAAGGGGTGGAGATCTTGTTACCTTGCTACCAGAATACTGCGACCCACATAACCGACCACATCCATGAATGGCGGAGATTCCATAGTTTGTGTAAAATCCAACTTGATGACAGGATATTCCTTGATTGGTTCCTTAAAACCTTGCTCCCACCTATAGCAAAGGACGTCACATCCAAATGTCCCCAATCTGAAGAGGAGGCCATCTTGAAATCCCAACAGTTTGATCTGATCTATGCACAGTCTGGATACCTTTACACAGTCATTCCAGATGCTCCCCATGCAGGCACCTCCTATCGGGATGCACCAAGGCCATCACATGCTATAGATGGCATCATAGGTCCTATCTCTCACCAACCATAGCACCGCCCGACACAACCTGCAATACCCACCACAACCAAGCAACACCCCTAGTGTTTCTTACCAAAACCAAACTCTGGACTATGCAAGAATGATGTCCCAGTTTGGAGCCACAACTTCTTATGCACAAACGGCACCACCTTAGTGGGCCCAAGAATTAGCTTGGATGACACAACAATACACAGGACAAATGCCCACATTTGTTGCACCGGCACCTACCCAAATATACTATGCACCACCGATGAAAGTTGTTCAAGCCCCCGCCCCTACTCCACCTACTCCATTGGTTCAAGTGTTTGCACAACAAAACCATCCCAACCAGCCAGCCCCCAATAACCAATAAGGGAAAGGCGGGAATAACTAACCCCAAAACCAAGGCAACAATCAACCGTAGGGAGGCGGTCAATGACCAAATCCTCCCAACAATGTCGCGGTGAACTAGCCAACCCAAAATCCTCAACGACCAAATGCACCGAGACGCAACGCTTCATTGCAGACAAACCAACCATGCACACTATGTGAGGTCTACGGGCACTACACATTCGAGTGTCTCTTCATGGGTTGCACTAAATAGGCCATTAGAAACAAGGTTCAACATGCCACCAATACAACAGACCAAGCCAAACCCAACTTGGCACCACAAGGACCTCCTCCTATGGTGCTCCAAAACCCATTACCAGTCCAAGTATTGGTGGTAACTTTACCCCCTTTCCAACGCAATCCCAATGCTCCAGGGGCACCTCCCACAATAGAAATATGTGTCCACCACCTGCTAGATATGACAACTGAAGAGGTCAATCTACAAACTAGACAAAATCAGTACGGAACCAATACCGAACCCAGTGACACATCAGCGGCATCTACGTCTCAAATAGTCAATGCATCTCTTCAGTTACCCCCTTTCCTGTGCCCCCCATATGCTGGGTTGCCAATAATTCCATGGCTAGAGTTGCTGTCAGGTATAGTATCATGGATGATTTGGCCAAAATGCCTATCGCCATGTCCGCTCTTGAGGTACTCAAAACTTTCCCAATGCAGTAGAAATCCTTACTAGTCGCCCTTAGTGCTATGGAACCCACTGACTCCAAGTTGATCACATTCGACACAGAGAATGTAGAACTACGGATTCCATCAACCATTGCCTTCCAAATCCCAGTTTCTATCCAAAATTTGGTCATGCACTGGTGCATGGTGGATGAGGGGGAATCCAGGTGCATTATGTCTACCCTAGTCTAGAATAAGCTTGGATCCCCAATTTTGTAACCATCCTCTACTAATCTGCAGACTTATGATGGCCATCCCACTAAATCCCAAGGAATCGTCCCCCATGTCCCCATCACATTATCCAAGAAAATAGTACTGATTAAAATAGAGGTTGTCAATTATCAATTGGACTATAACCTTCTCCTAGGAAGAAGCTATATGTCACTATGAGAGACGTAACATCAACTATTTTCCGTCTCATGATTTCCCCCCATGAAGAAAAAATTGTGATGGTTGATAACCTGACTTATCATGATCTGTAAGGGCTAATGGAACCCACCAACGTTATCCCTATGATCAACACCGTTGATCCGCAAGGGATGACCACACATGCCAATATTATCCCTGTGGTCAACACCATGGTTGACAACCTACCAGCCTCCCCATGGTTGAATTTGGGCCCTAGGTTGTTTTTTGATACCACCATGATGGCTTCTTTCCCCTTAGTGTGACCACTGCTAACACTAACCCATTGCGGTCGAATCTCATCCTCCACCCATCCCGCAAAAACCAACCATCGCATCCACACCCGCACTGGCCCACCCAAAAAGTGCAAGGGGCGAAAACGCGAAAACTACCATCGAACCTCGACAAATCCTTCCTTGCGCCATATGTGAAGAATAGGGAGATCCAACTCAAAACTACCCTGAGATTCCCATAATCTGCGCGCATTTGGGTGCCATGGATACAACAGAAAACCTCCCCGTGGTTGAACTCCTAAGCGGGCCAATGGTGAGAAACAAGTCATTGAGAACAAACCATGCTTGCACCTTCTGCATATTGTATGGAAACTATTCTCACCATCGCTAAGACTTGTCTAAGTTTCAAATGGATCCAGCCAACTTTCAACAACATTCCCTTGATTCTGAGATCACTTTGATCAAAGAAGTTCATCCCTCACCTCCTTATTCATACACCATGTCCATTTACATGATGTCTAGTTCTACAGACCCTCTTGTCTCCACCACCACCAACGATCCATCAAACTTGTCTCTTCTGTTGTTTCCACAACCACAGCCGCAACCTCAGTTGCAACCTCAACCTTGGTTACTAGGGAAACATTGGGGTTCATTCCTGATCAACATGATCCTTTTCCTTTTCCTACCATCTGTGATCGTGAGTAACTTTGTCTTGGAAACCCACAATCTATAGGATTTCACACTGGGAGATCTTATGTGGTACCTTGAACCACTTACCCTACATCTAAGGCCCTAGGATTTGTTGACTCATGTCCATCCAGTTGAGATGATGTTGCACCTACCTTCAGGTCCATCAAAGAATCCTCCTGTCTCTAGGCTTGCCCCTCTTCCTCCAACAGAGACTGGGGTTGAGGCCATAAAAAAACAACCAATACCATTTACATGATCTCTAGCACCTGTTTCCCTTCTGTCTGGTCGGTCATGGAAGATCCACCTGATCTGTCCTGGCACCACTTACGCAATGACGGAGAAATCTATAAGACCAACTTATTAATGTATTTGTAAATTCAGAATGTATTCATCCATATATCTTATGTATTGTACCCTGATTTTTATTCTGGGATGTGTTTGTAATGTATTTGAGTCGTGTCATGCCCCGATGTTCCTATCGGGAGGTTCTATAATGTAAACAAGTCATGTCAAGTCATTGTGGGTAACCCTCCTATTGTTCAAGGGTTAAAGTCCCCATAGTTGTGGGGCCCTAGGGTTATTAGACTATCCTAGAGAATTTGACCATAGGTGCGTCATTATAAGTCATGGCAATAGTCCCCTCCATTTTGTTAAGGATAACCCTCCTTGTTGGTCGGAGGAGGCAAAGTCCTCACAAGCTATGGGGCAATAGGGTTATTAGACACTTCTAGATATGTTAGCTCTAGTAAGTAATTGTTAAGTGAGGTCAACATGTTGGAGTGGGATTCAAGTGAATGAAAGAATATATATAGAGCGTGAGACTCTCTATTGATCCCGCACACACTCACTCATTGGGGCACATGAGTGAGAGAGAAGTTGCTGGGACAAGAGAGAGACTACTACTATCGGGAGATCATCTTTATGTTTTTGGGTTTTGCTTTTGGTGTTGATTCTATCTCTGAGGAAGTTGTGGGTTTTTCTCCTTTATGGTTTCCCCGAGGAAAATTCTTTGTGTCTCTTGTCTCTTGTGTTTATTGTTGTGCATGTTATTCTCTCAGTTAAAGATCCTAAGATCATAATGCTATATTTAATGATAAAAATCTAACATGGTGTCAAAGCTAACCTGAGAAGAAGACATTATGTAGCTACAAAAGTTAGGGATTCTTACTTTTCGGGTCTCTCTCCAAAATCCATTAGAAAAAGTGTGCTAGTTTGACTCTCCATTGAACGACGCATCTTTCTATCGAAGCAGAATTCGATTCCGAGCATTTTCATTTTTAGGTGCGGGAAATTAGGGCTTTCTATAGAAGAGGAATTTTTGAGTGATCCCAGCATAGGATTTCTCTCCTCATCAAAATTGAAGTTTAGAGGCCTAGGTCGAGAGTTTTGGTTGGGTGTAACTCTAGGAAATTCAAACCCTAGTTTGACCCTGAGCTGGAAAAACCCTAAATACCAAAACTAATAAGTTTTGGTAAATTCACTATATCTAGGGATTGGAGAAGGATCAGGATCTAAAAATTTCACAGGCTGAATAAAAAATCCTTATTTACACTATGCCCAAACTTCCACCTTAGATTCTCTATATTCTGGGAGATATGATCCCTCCAAGTTAGGGTTCCAGCCTCTTCGAGGATTCATCCCTAAACAGGACACCTGGGGAGAATTACTATATCTTGGGCTACAAAGGTCTAAATGAAATTTCTGAAGCCGTGGAAATCCATACAACTTCTCTATTCTGAACAGTATTATAACATGTCACCTTGGAAAAATGATCATAAGTCCCAATTGGTGAAACCAATGCTGATGAAACCTATAGTGTTGGAATAGGGACAGGTGAGGCTACCTCAGCGCTAATTTTCAGACACATAGGAGCAGGAATTTTGGTGATATCATAGAAACAGTATCAAACATTTATGTAGAAGAAATTGGTAAACTAGGGCTTCCTATTCTGGGAGATTCCCTCCACTATTTTCAGAAAATAAGTACATTGGACAGCTCAAATTGAAGAGATATATCTTTCTATCCAATCATATCTAAAAGATTCCAAGTTTTGAAAATTAGGGTTTCTCTAACAAACCCTAGATCAACCAGCTCTGGAACCAGAACGGACACCTCAAATCGGTAAGATCTATTCTTTTGCTATTTTCATTTAAGGTTCACATTTCAAAGTGATCTATCACATCAGCTTAATGATAAGCTTGGTGAAGTTGACAACTTCCAAGCATGGAAGTATTTGATCTCTCTGAAGAAAATGAATTGGACACCTACATAAGTGGAGAGGTTCCAGTTCCAGAGGGAGATGAGGATAACATCCTTACACAAGAAGAACTTGGCCAAGGCCAAGAAGATCATTGTTGATTCAATCATGGATCACCTTGTACCACAAGCGTCTTCCCTAAAGACACTGAAAGAGATGTTTGATTCCTTGACCAAGCTATTTGAAGGGAAGAAACCAAATCAGAAAATGACCTTAAGAAACCAGTTGAAGAATGTGAAGATCCAGAATGTAGAGACCATATAGTTATACTTTACAAGGGTATCTTAAATCAAACAACAAATTGAAGTGGTAAAAGAAGAAGTGAATAATGCAAAAGTGGTGATATCCACCTTGAATGGCCTCCCAGGATCATGGGATTCATTCATTCGAGGAATGTGTGCTAGAAGGAAGTGATTACTTTCAGCAGACTCTAGGAAGAAGAACAAGCTCGACTCATAATAAGAGAAGAGAAGACAGGAGAAACTGAATATCAAGCTCGTACCATCCAAAGAATATTCCTCAAGCGATGAGGAATACGAAGAACTCAAGTATTGAAGAACCTCTTATCCATCTTAGCATTTGGATAAGAAATGATGCTATTATGAATGAAGAAGATGATGAAGTTGAAGGCTCAAGAAGGAGTCTACCCATGAAACAAATAAAGATAAGTATTCAATTGTCATTTCATGATATTTGTTTTGTTATGCATTTATTTATATTCAGTTGATGTATTATGCATGATAGATTTTTTGCATTAATGATAGTATACTACTAATATACACGTGATGGGTGAGTAGCTCATGGTGCTATACAACTCTCCATTGCTACTTATCTAGAATGAAACCTCTTTGCTGACATATTGGATTAGTGCACAATCTCAATGTTGTCCTGGTAGAGATGGAAGGCATCTAGAAAAGTTTCCGTGAGATATGGATGAATGTTGTATTGGTTAAAATAGTTGCATGATTATATATTTATGCATAATAAGTTTTCATTATGAATATACCTTATGAAATGTTTCTAACCATACAGCTAATGCATTTGAATTGTAGGAAAGATCGCGTAAAATTGCATACAAGCAAAGAAGGATGAGAGTTGTTCCAAGGAACAAGTGACAACAGTTCAAGATGAAGAATAATATGACGAATGTAGCGACATCACTGATGCAGAACCTTCCAACCATAACCAAGAAGAAAGGGAAGACCAATTCAAGAAGAATGATGTCTAGGATGCATTATCGATACATGAAGGGAAGTTCTTAGTTCCATCATGTAGTATATGGAACATCATGGGACACAAGGCAAGATTCGTAGCACGAGGCTTCTCACGAAAAGAAGTCCTTATACGAGTTCAGAAGACACCCATGGGATAACACATACATGATGAGCTTGATGAAGATCTTAACCTTTGCTACAAGGTTGAAAATGAAATCCTATAGAGAATTACAAGCTCACAGATGGGTGCAGGAAGAAATTTTGAAAAACTTCAAAATAGAGGATCTTGGTATCCAGTGATCCTAGATGGATACATAGAATATTAGTAGTAGAGGAAGCTACTTGTCACTCCAAGACAGAATGTTTTAGTGCATAGAGTATGGAAGACAGAGGGAGTGACTGTAGAAGTTCCCGAGGTTAGACATGGTACGACAGGATGGAGATATTACTGATGACTCTAGGATTTATTGAGAGAAAGAGGATTCCAATTTTTGCTTCAAGGTTGAAGTCAGAAGACCAGTGATGCTCCTGTTATGTGTCGATGCACTATTTTATAGGCATGGAGGTGTGGTAGAATACGGATGGAATCTTCCTCAGACAAGGGAAGTATGTAGTAGATATCCTAAAGAGGTTCAGGATGATGGAATACAAGGCCATGACCACACTTATGGCATCAAACATGAAGCTATTGAGTGATTCTTCATCAGAAGCGGTTGATGCTACGATGTATCATCAAATGATTGGATCCCTAATGTACCTGATGAACACGAGACCAGATATTTGCTTTGCTGTGAACACCTTGAGAAAATTCTCGACAGATCCAAGACATGTTCACTTGATTGCTACAAAGCATATTCTATGGTACCTGAGGGGTACAGTTGATTATGGGCTCAAGTATGAGGCAAATCAAAATATTAACCTAGACGATTATGTTGATTCATATTGGTCAGGAAGTTCCATCGATAGAAAGAGCACTTTAGGGTGTTGCTTTAGTATGGGATCAGGTGTGATCTCTTGGTTTAGCAGGAAGCAATCCTCTGTGGCACTAAGTAAAACTGAAGTAGAGTATGTCACAGCTTGTTCAACTAGTTGTGAGGTAGTATGGCTGAGGAAGCTACTGTCTGATTTATTTGATCTTCAGTTGGATGCTACTTGTATATATTGCGACAACCAGAGTTATGTGAAGGTAGCACAAGCTAGGAGAAAGGGCTAGACATATTGCTCCAAAATATCTATCACTGTCATTTAGCCAGTAATTCTCATTCTCATAATACTCTTTTCCAAGTCCAATAGAAACCTCAAGGATACCTCGTCTCTTCATAGATGCAATCATCTTCAACTTCTATTCTGAATAGCTTGTGAATGGGGTGACAAGAGGGAGTGAGGATTCCATTCAAAGTTATACCTATTAAAACCTACAAATCACAACAAAAGGGGCACCATAAGGTTGAACAGCTTGCACATGTTAGGTTTTCATCACACCCAGCATAGTTGATCAAGCAAGCTTGACCAACAATTTCCTTACTTGGGGTATTAAGTGGTAAGCCTTGGCTTCTGGTGCAGTACTGGATTTTTGAGCTATTGCTCAATTTTTCAAGCAAGATATGTCAAAAATAATGTTTTTGAGAGGTCTAACCTTCGTCCCACCAGGAGCTCTAACACCATATTAATCTGTCACAGTAATCTAGTGACTCAACACAAGTCTCATCAAAGATTAATAACAATAAGTCATGAAAATGGTGTAATTGTGGTACAAAATGAGTAGTCGCTCTGTATATTCACACAAATAATGAGTAATACAATACAATGATCATGCTACAAGCATGAATGACAAAGCAATTCGAATTCCCAAGGATGTCATTCGAATTGAATGAGTGAGTCTAGCTGAACTGAAGGTAAGCCACAGTCAACACTCAAGTTAACCACTGATCAAAACCCTAATTGACTCAAATGAGCCATAACTAAATATGGAGTGCAATAAATGATTGAGTCTAACTAAAAGTAGATTAGACACATGTCACAATGAACCAATCAACAAGTGGTAGTGCATCAATGACTCCAATGAACCCCGATGAGGTTAATTGAAGTGTAATTGAACATCAAAAGTGGTTGGAGGTGCCTCTGTTGACTCCCATTTATTAAATAATCAATTTAATGATGGAGGGTGCCTTCATTGCTCTATTTAACTAATTGTAACCATCAGTTAGAAATATGGAACATTCATTAGAGGAAATTTCAACTGAAAATGGGCCTCCTAAAATGAACTAATAAAATAATAGTTAAAATAATAAAATAATATTTATTAATTTTGGAGGAAGAAAAGAAAAAAACTACTTTTTTGTTTGTATTTTTGACATATCTCCATGTGTTTTTACTCAAATTTCGATCGGGAGAGCTCGTTGGATGCGGAATTAAATTTCGAATCCAATGAGTACAC
>LPNX010102469.1:35131-71734 GCA_001517045.1 Pseudotsuga menziesii | reverse complement strand
TTCAAATTTAAATCAATTTCATTGGCTAACACATGATGACATGGAATTTGAATAAAAGTTAAAAGGCCCATTTTGAGTTGAAATTTCCTCTAATGAATGACACTCAGATCACCCCCGGAGTGCTCCAGTTAGCCTCCCTGAATGTAGGAGAAGGCTAAGTTAGCCTCCTTGACTGAAGGTAGGAATGGGTGTGATATAGCTGATGTCATCTAGTGATCCTCTGATGTCAATTAAGTCAGTAATAGTTAGGATAGTGGTTTACCTAGGCCAAATTGACAAAAATGAGTGTGAAAGGTGGTAAATGTCTCCAACACCCCCCCTTAAGCTATACTCAGGAGGAGTAGAAAACATAAAGTGCATAAGAATGCTAGGGCCCCAGAAACAAAGGCCATAGGTCACCCTATACAATAAATTAATTGTTTAATATAACCAAGGAAATGGGGAAAAACTCATCTGAAAAATACCCCCCCTCAAACTAAGCAGTAAATCAAGAACTGGTTCTTCTATGCAACATCATCATGAGACTATGCATGTGAACCTATGAATCCAAAATAAATGAATATGTCTAGAGGAATCTTCCATTTTGGAAGAAGAACAATGCACTCAACTAAATCAGAAATATAAGCAGCTGCATGGTGAAAACTGGACACATGTAGAGTAGCTAAAATCATCTGGAGAGAGAGGAAAGGTTCTTGAGGATTCAAACCATGTGTGGAACACTCAAGAAACTGATATGTTGCATCCTTGAACAACAAACCATGAGTGGTAAAGTCAGCCCTAATTCTTAGGAGCAAGTGTCCAAGTGGATGCAGAATGTCTTCCTCTTTACTAGTTCTATGAGGAGATGAGCATGTGACCAAAGGTAGAGAAGCCTTGGGACTATGGAGAGCAAATGATTAAGCTCCATAATCTGATATAGCTTCAGAAATGTAATAATCCTAGTTCTGACCCCGATTGCATTAAAATATACATGATGTATATGTTTTAACTAATCGTGGTGTGGAGCTAAAGGAAAAATCCCCACCATCTATTTGATTGTGTTATGTTTCGGCAATTGGGATCGTTGCTGATGGTATATCATGCTATCCGACACATGATATTTTTGCATCATGTAAATATGCACATTAATTAAAGTAAACCTACAACCAGCTATGAGGGTGCAACGTTACATGAAAAGGGCATGATTTCCTAAGGTTAAGGGGGGGAATGTTAAACCATGATCCTATGGGGAAAAGACATATGTCAGCCATTAAAATCCCTGATGTTAGTTGGGTATTTAATGCTGGGTAGTGGTGGGTGGTAGGCTTTCCCCCACACACTCTCCACCAGCTGGTTTAGTCACCCGCACGGACTAAGAGTGGTTTCCTCACGCGTCGTTTGGGATGCTCGATCAGTTATGTCCACTCTCCCCATTGCCAGCCATTCATTTTCCTCATGCCGAGCTGAGTTAAAAGGATCCACGATCAATTAATTGGGGTTTCATTCTCCCTTCTCTCATGGATTGCTGGTTTGTGGGTCGGTTCTTCCTCCGATCTTGGCAGATAATCATTTTCCTTTTCTCCATTATCAGACTGTGAGATGTTTTCGATGGTTTTCCTTTGTGAGATGTTTCCCTCCTGATCACGCATAGAGTCTGTGTTACTCCAGTATTGTCGACTATGAAAATGTGTCATGGCTTAATTGTTGAGGAAGGACCATTGTTTTCCAACATTGCTGGTTGTGTTTGGATTGTGTAATGTCCTGTTACTTCATCAGGAACCGGGGCTATTGTTCTTCCCCTAATCGGGGGTTGCTGTGAGTAACTACATTGTGTTGGCTGTGGTCTCATTCACATTTTGTTGGTTGTGTATTCCTTTATGTTTTGGGCTGCTGTAAGCTGTTATGGAGTCATTTTGGCCACAATAGGGCCAAGAACGACTAAGCGATTGTCTTCCCCTATGCAAGCTATGAAGTGTTGATTTTTCTGCATGCATGCAGTGGTTGGTCTTCGGACTATGTGCAGTGGGATTGAAGGCTGGGTATGCTTGAGAAACCTGGGTTTGGGGATCCACACAGATAGAGTTAGATGGCTAGTTTTCTTCTCCACAACCCCAGAAGAGCACTAGAAAGGGAGGTTAGTGCCTGAGGGAATGAAGTAGAGAAGGGATTGATTCCTGGTGTCAGGTGTGTGTGGGTGTCTTAGAGGTCAGGCTAGCTCTAGTGCAGGTGTCCTTAGCTCTTCCATGAGTTCACCAGCTTAGCATTTAGCTTCTCCCAATGCCTTGATAGCCCGATAAGCCCTACTATGTGGGATTGGCTGATTTGTGTACCTTGGCTATGTGTAAGCCTGCTTAGTCCTTTATTCCTTGGGGACTCATGCCCAGCTTGGGGGTGGCAGCATTGCTAAGAGATTGATGAGCATGTTGGCCTATGGTTGGGTGGAACGTTGCAACGACGTAGCTGGTTGCGGGGCAAGTCCTTCATGAGATAATTGTCCTTGTCTATTTCATCTCTGCAATTATATTTGATGGCTAATGAACTATGATGAACATGTTGAATTCCTAAATGTATGTTTGCTTCCGCTGTGTATGTGAATGACTATGCATCTTAGCATGTTTTATGTTTTAATAATTTTATTTCAGCATTTTATGTATGTTCATGTTCATGGCGCTAGTTTCCAGGATGTTTGATGGTTTGGTAGCGTCCTCTTTCTCAGTTGGAGGGTCGGGGACATTATAGTGTGGTATCAAAGCTCTCATTGTAGCATGGGACTGAATGGGACATGAAGATGCAGTGATAGAGCTTATGTTGCAGCATTTGGGCCTCAGAGGGCCATGAGAAATAGTTAGTAGAGGTAGGTTTCCTACTGCCCAGAAGAAACCAGGAGAAAATGGGTGAATGAAAGGAAAATTCACAAATTTTTTCTAAGAGCCAGAATTGTTAGCTCATCGGAAAATTTAGCGAGAAGTTCTTCCAATGCAGTGGAAGAGGTAGTCTGAAGCTCACCCGATGGAAGCCAGTCAAAAGAAAATTGCAGAAGGATCTCTATGTGTTCATCGGCTGTCAACAGAGAATAGTAGAAGTTGGAGCCACAGTTGTAGAGGGGATCAACTAAAGGCCGCTGATATGTCGGCCCCTTTTGTGGAAATACTACCCAACATAGACCATCGATGATCAGTGCCACTAAGTTGAAGGGATTGTCGATGGCACGTCGGCAGAGGTTCGTAGATTGACCGACGACAGCTAGTTGTTTGGAGCGACGAAGTTTTGTTGATTGGATAGGTGAAACCTAGCTATTTGGATCACTGAAACATTGGCGGAAGAGATAAGATGATAGTGGGTTGAACCGTCGACAGCAATGGCGGAGCCGAAACTTTGAAAATTTTCCCGAGTCACAAAATCATCGGTGATCGGTGATGATTAGTTGATTGAGTCATTGATGCTTAGATGATGGAGTTGATGATGAAAATCATAGGAGATTAGTTGATTTTGCGCTATCGTTGCAGCTGGATAGTGGATTATCCTTCTGATAGATAGAGTCCCTAACCACCGATGCCGCAGCGGATAATCATTCCGATAGCCGATGCAGTGGAAGACAAAAGTAGAAAACTTTCTGAATTTTTTCTAAGGCAAGAGATCATCGGTGATCGAAACAGATTAGTTGTTGGGATCGCCAATGACTAGAGGATGGGATCACTGATGAATAGAAGATGAAGCTGTCGACTCTAGTGAAGTGGATCGACAATCATTAGTGGAAGGAAGAGCCAATGCAAAGAAGAAAATTGAAAATTTTTCTAAGTGTTGAATCCATCGGCAATTGACCAAAGCTAGATGTATTGGTCATCGATGAAAATTAGCAAGAACTAGTGGTTCGTGCACCCACCATTGCGGAATTCTAGTGGACTAATATTCCGATGGGTAGAGTCCCCAATTGCCGATGCCACAATAGATAATTGTTCCGATAGCCGATGTGGAGCGACGGAAAACTGAAGTGATAGGACCATTGGCAATCGGCGATGATTAAAGGATTGGATCACCGATATATAGTTGATGGCATAGCTGCAACATCGAAAAATAGATAGTGAAGGTGCCAAAATGATGACAAAGAATAGAAGATGGTTGAGCTGATGAAGTGGCAGAAAGATGGTTAAGGAAGAAATTTTGAAAATTTTTCTAAGTATGAGAATCATCGGACGTCGGCGAAACTTAGTGGATGTGGGAGCCGCAGTTTCGGTGAAGATCAACTAAAGGCCACCAAAACACCGGCCTAAATTAGTCATATGAAGCTTCGATAAGACCATCGACGATGATTAGTTGATTGGATCGCCGATGACTAGCTGAGAGAGTAGCCACAGTGTCGACGGGAAATAGTTGATGAAACAGCCGACGGAGTGTCATAAGAAGGAGAAAAAGAAAATTTTTGCCGAGAATTTTTCTAAGTGTTGAGGATATTGGTGATCAGCGCATGTTAGTGGATGAGTCTGCCGATGATTTGGGAGAAATTAGTTATCTAGAGTGCCGATCGATGGAAGATAGTTGAATGAGCGTCTGCCATTTTGGAATTCTAGAGGACTAACCTTCTGATGGGTAGAATTCCTGACTGCTGATGCCACAGTGACTAGAGGTTCTGACAACCGATAGAATTGTGGCTGCAAAAGACAAAGAAGGTTTGTTGGCTGCCATTGTGGAAGTCTAGAGGACTAGCCACCCGATGCACAGAGCACCCGACTGCCGATGCAACGCATAATTTGGTTTCATCGCCAATAAAAATGATAAAGGCCGGAAGCCGAGATAGCTGAGGATCTGATACGGTAGAAAACTGTAGTTGTTGGAGCCACCGATACTGTATAAAACCTTAGTTGTTGTATTTCCACCGTTGCAGATGGCTATGGAACTAACCACCCGACGAGTGAGTAGTTAGTCACTCCGACCGCCAATACCACGACAGGTAAGGTTTCAATCATCGACACATATTAGTTTTTGGCATCGTCGATGCGGATCAGAAGCTTAGACCACTACAGGTCTGATACAGTGGAAACTTATAGTCGATAGGGCCATCGATGAGTGCCGAAGAAATGCAGTCGCCTGGGTCACCTAAGTATCAGAAGACTAGTTCACTAATGATCCGATACGTTGGAAATTTAGATGGAAAGAGGTCTGATTGGAAAAGGGGAAAATTTGGTTTTGCCAGTGAAATTTTTCAGTGAATTCTAGCTAGTATCTCAGCGAATTTTTCATGGGATTTTTCAGCAGTTTCAGGGCTGAAAATGAAGAAGATTCTAGGTGGCTGAAGTTAGCATTCAGACAGAAATACAGTTGTGTGTTTTGCCTAAAATTGATGAAAATCATCATTTTGAAGTGGTGTGGTTTACACACCCAAGTTCAGAATGAAGCATGTGGATAGGAGTGGGAAAGCTTATCCAGCAGGGAACAAGGGAGAGTCACCAGAATTTGAATGTAGAGCAGCAAAGTGCTAGTGATTGCTTGAAAAATAAATGTGTTGATGTCAATATGGACGATTATCCAAGAATTGGATTCCTAGAGGTAGCAAGACCATGAAGTCAAACTAGTTGTTGTGTGGAAGAGGAGTTCCATGCAAGGATGAGGGACATGAAAAGGGAAATTTCCTTAAAACCTATCTTGCTAATTATGATTACAAGTTTTATACATGAAATGTATGAGGATATGCCTTGCATGCATAGGATATTACATGTTGGTAAGAATAGTGAGAATTACACATTTATAATGAGCCACTAATGATAATTACTGCATTGGTGTTGGCATTAGTTGAAAATCCAACGACAACATGGACATGATTGAATATGTTGTTGATGCTGACGAATGTGACTAGAAACCCAGTGGAGAAAGGGATAAGGAAACAAGTCCAGGATCAAAAGTTGGTTAGCAAATTCTGCAATCTCCTACAAAGGACCAACCAAACTGGTAATGTGAAGGGTGTAAGTAGGCTCCATGCAGGTAATGGTTTAATTATGACAATTGCATGGGGTGGTAAAAGCAAGAGGTTTCATACCATGTGGGTATTTGAAATTTATACTACATTCATATAGAAATGTATCATGAACATGTTGTTATGAGCTTAGTAGCCCAAAGAAAGTAAGTACCGATAGTATTGATTATAGTAATGCATCCTATATGAAGTAGTCATGGTTAGGACATGCATGGTATGTTTGAATGCATAGTATTCCTGAATCAATGGAAGGTAGCATTGAGTGGATATGCATTAAAATATTTTATACATCTTGTGGTTATGCATTGAATAGATGCATATGAAAAGTATGAATAAATGTTGTAGATATGCATACATAAGTATGGGTGCAAATGTTGTGATGCAATGCATGAATGCATAGAGATAGTGCATGTGTTATTATGAATAACTAATGGCTGAAATGATGAATTGATGACAATTCTGGAACCATTTCAAGAGCTGTTATGAATGAAGGATAGTAAGTGCATGAAGAGGGTAGTCATGATCAATTGGCTACTGGAAGTTCTCTATGGACGGGCAAGATGGTACAATGATACGCTCATGAAGTAAGGAGTATCTAAAAAATTCATTTAAATTGCATAAATGATGTGACTGTACCTTGTAATTTGAAGTATGATAATGATTGCAGTATTTGAATTTTATAAATTCTGAAAATGCTTCAGTCATTGTTGCAGCAATGAAAAGGTTATATGTGTCAAGACTTACCAAGTGTTTGGCTGATTGAAGTTCAGGTTTTAGGTAGATTGTTGGAGTGTGGCAATGAGAGTAACACCATGACAGATGCCAGTATCTACCATGTGAAAGAGACAAACCTCATGAGAAGAGTCTCATGGCTGTGAAAATAGTCTGTATGTAGAAAGAGTTGTCAATTTGAAATGGTAAATTTCAGATTTGAGAAATTGTTGACAACTACTAATCACTATTGGCTTGCATAGAATTGTGTCAGGAGGACGCATTGTAAGTGGATGTTAATGTGATGCTAGTAAGCATAAATTATAATGGGAATAGTGGTGCTACTTACAAGAGACCACAAATGAGGGATCACCTCATTGCCAAGCAAATCAATTTCTGTAGTAGACAGAGTTGCAAATTCCTATTGGATTGAATTACTAATGTCATTGTTTGGTTATGGGACAATCAAATTTAGATTGTATTATCAGATAATGATTGACTATTTCGCTACTTGATGAATGTGCCAGGGGTACACATTGTAGGAAGATGATGTGTGATGGCCTGCAAGAGCCAAACTTCATGTGGAGGTTTTCCCCCTATCTTGGAAATGGGTTTCGGGTGAAACTCCATTGGTCATTTTGTAAATGTCTCATCTGCACTACATGTTCGGTAAGCAACATGAGTGAGATGGTATGGAATATGTCGGTAAAACATGTGTGAATGTGAAATGTAAAAAGGAGTTGGGATGGAAAACCGAGGGATTGTCAACTTAGAGAAGGGAGCCCCCATTCCTCCTTAATGAAGGAATACTACCTCAGCAAATGGATAAGTGTTCTATGACCCTAGCTAAGAATATGCATGTCAATTGTTAAATTCAATATGTAGAGCATGTTTTGATTTTATTTCCATTATGATAGATTGCTTGAGTATGAATAGGGCCTATATGGTTCACATCAGAAAGGGGTGCACACTTTCCTGATGTCGGGTCATGAAAGGGTTTTTCAATATTGATTACACCCTAGGAAATGGGCGCAGTTTTGGTGTCTCAATACTTGATAGTGAATGATATGAAATGTGATTACAGTTTTAGAACAATAACGCTGATGGGTTTCTTGTATTACGTGTGTTTTCAGGCTAAATAAATGCAGTCTGGTGTTGCACACTAAATGGACAATGGCTTGGGCTCATCCTACCTCCTAATGAAGAGCACAGAGAAGGAGACATTCGTGAGGGACTAAAGAGTACAGAAGGGGGTGGTTTCTTGTGTTGTATGGGGTAGTGGAATTAGAGCTCACTGCTGGAAAAGAAACCTGGAAATGGTAATGATAAAGTTTCCTTCCCAGTCGACATAAAGATGTACTAAAAAGATATGTTGGGATATTATATGCCTAGGGATCCATAGTAGATCCTGGACCTAGAAATGGTCGTTTATTGTTGATATAAGTGTATTGTTGATATAAGTGCAGGTGATTTGTTGACGGTCTGATAAACCCAACTGAAGGTTGGCTTGACTGTGTAATTATTTGATGTTGTGGAAATTGTGGAAACGTTACAGTGTTGGATTGACTACCTATAGTCTGATAAACCCAACTGTAGGTTGGCTTGAATATGCTTGATATATATATATATATATATATAAGGATGTTGTGAAGCAGCCTGTGTGCTGGCCTAACATCCAAGTCCATAAGTGATCCCAAGGCTTGCAAAGCGAAGCAGGATCCTATGGACCAGAGAGGAAACGCACAATACAGATAAGTATTGGATTATTTTTCAATTTCTTGCTTATGAATATACATGTGTATATGATTTGGTTATGGTTTTTTAAGCTCTTGTTTTAGAGATCAAAACCATTGAGAATAAACTAAACATGTGAATCTATTCAATGTTTGAATATAGGTATCGCTGAGAGCGAGGACTATGAGAGCATCCTAGGGGTGCATGTGGACATGTGACTATCTTGGAGAGCTCAGAATGAGCAGTAATGAAAAAGGTGCTAGTGAGACTGTGAAGTTCCTAGCAGGAGAGACAAACCATGTGGGGAGGCTCCATGGTTGAGAGGTCTGAAATAGACTGGAGACACTAAGTGTCATGACCACGAGGGATTGATCCAGCATTCACGGTGAAGTGAAAGAGGCTGAGAGCATGAAAACCATAGCGGTGGTGTGGGTTCCATGATGGAACAAGAAAAAGAGGGGAAAAACTCTTGCTGCTCTCTCTTTCCTTTTGATTATATATATATATATATATATATATACTTATGCATTGTGAAAACAAAAGATTGTTGAATGCATGTATGGTTGAAAATAGAATGTGTCTATTTGCTTAAAATAATTATGAATGCTGGAATAGTTAATTCCCTGCCTAAGAATGGACATGAATGAGCTCATGTGCCTGTTGGGAAAGCATGAAAAATATGAAAGTATCATTGATGAGACCTGGACTATCATGCCAATTGGGCAATTAATTGATTGATTTTTATATTATGCTTGGTCTGAAAAAATTTCAATGATGCATTTCACAGGTGAGAAAAGTGAAATCCATTGATACACATTGATCATGGAAGCCGAACAAAAGCTGTTGGATTTGGCTGGAAGTCTCCTTCAAACAATTTCCAAGACCCAAGAAAATCTTGGAGAGATGCTCAAGATATAGAAAATTTCCTAGACTTGGGGATGAGCCGAAAGATGAGAACCAGCAAGAGAAGCTCATGGAAGCCAAGGGGCTTGATCCTGAAAGTTCAAGTAAATAATTGAATGTGGGACAGATCTGCAAAATTTTGAAATTTTGATGTGCAAATGGTATATTCATTCCTATGTATTGGAACACTGAGGATGGTGTTATTCCAAGGGGGAGGAGTTTTTAATATTCCCGGTTCTAACTCCGGTTGCATTAAAATATAAATGATGTATATGTTGTAATTAATTGTGGTGTGGAGCTAAAGGTAAAATCCCCACCATCGATTTGATTGTGTTATGTTTCGGCAATTGGGATCGTTGCCAATGGTATATCATGCTATCCGGAACATGATAGTTTTGCATCATGTAAATATGCACATTAATTAAAGTAAACCTACAGCCAGCTACGATGGTGCAACATTAAATGAAAAGGGCATGATTTCCTAAGGTTAAGGGGGGGAAATGTTAAACCATGAGCCTATGAGGAAAAGCCATGTGTTAGCCATTAAAAGTCCTGATGTTAGTTGGGTAGTTAATGCTGGGTAGTGGTGGGTGGCAGGATTTCCCCCACGCACTCTCCACCAGCTGGTTCAGTCACCCGCACAGACTAGGAGTGGTTTCCTCACACACCGTTTGGGATGCCTGATCAGTTCTATCCACTCTCCCCATCGTTGGCCGTTCATTTTCCTCACGTCAAGCTGAGTTAAAAGGATCCATGATCCATTGATTGGGGGTTCGTTCTCCCTTATCTCATGGATTATTGTTCTATGGGTCATTTCTTCCTTCGATATTGGCAGAGAATCATTTTCCTTTTGTCCATTGTCAGACTGTCAAATGTTTTCAGTTGTTTTCCTTTGTTAGAGGTTTCCCTCCTTATCATGCAGAGAGTCTACATTACTCCACTATTGTCGACTGTGAAAATGTACCATGGCTTCATTGTTGAGGAAGGACCATTTTTTTCCAACGTTGCTAGTTGTTTCTATATTGTGTAATGTCTTGTTACTTCATCAGGAACCGGGGCTATTGTTCTTCCCTTGATTGGGGGATGCTGTGAGTGCCTACATTGTGTTGGATGTGGTCTCATTCAAATTTTGTTGGCTATGCCTTCCTTTGCATTTTTGGATTATGTAAGTTGTTATGTAGTCATTTTGGCCACAATAGGGCCAAGAATGACTCAAGGATTGTCTTCCCCTGTCCAAGCTGTGAAGTGTTGATTTTGTTGCATGCATGCAGTGGTTGGTCTTTGGACTGTGTGGAGTGGGATTGAATGTTGGGTATGCTTGAGAAAATTGGGTTTGGGGAGCCACACAAACAGATTTAGATGGCTGGATTTCTTCTCCACAACCCCAGAAGAGCATTTGCAAGGGAATTCAGGTCCCGAGGGACTGTGAAGCAGAGAAGGGACTGATTCTTGGTGTCAGGTGTGTGTGGGTGCCTTAGAGGTCAGTATAGCTCTATTTTAGGCATTGTTAGCTATTCCATGAGCTCACCACCTTAGCATTTAGCTTCTCCCAGCTCCTTGATAGCCTGATAAGCCCTACTGTGTGGGCTTAGCTGATTTGTGTACCTTGGTTATGTGTAATCCTTCTTAGTCCCTTATTCCTTAGGGAATCATGCCCAGCTCGAGGGTGGAAGTGTTGCTAAGAGATTGATGAGCATTCTGGACTATGGTTGCATGGAATGTTGTAGTGACGTAGCTGGTTGTGCGGCAAGTCCTTCATGAGATAAGTATCCTTGTCTATTTCATCTCTGAAATTATATTTGATGGCTAATAAACTATGATGAACATGTTGAATGCCTAAATGTATGTTTTCTTCCACTATGTATGTGAATGACTATGCATCTTAGCATGTTTTATGTTTTAAGAATTTTATTTCAGCATTTTATGTATGTTAATGTTCATGGGGCTAGTTACCCGGATGTTTGATGCTTTGGTAGCATCCTCTTCGCCGGTTGGAGGGTCAAGGATGTAACAAGAAATAACTAATGAATCACAAAATAACATATCATCAACCTCATAACAGGAAACTAACACCAAATCCCCATCAGCAGTTTTGAAGAGAAAGTGCGGTACTTGATTTTTCACACCGGAATTGGTGAGAGAAACTACAAGCATGACTAAAAGATATTGGAATATAAAATATGAACCAAATAATATCATATCAGAAATTAAATTAGATCTAAATAATTTCACAAAAGATCCAAAACTGTGAAATGAAATCAAATCCCCAGCAGCAGTTTTGTAGGAGACTTGCGATACTTGTTTCTTCACAAAATTAATGAGAACAACTACAAGTAGTACTGAAAGCTTATGAACCTGAAATATTGAACCAAGAAATATCAAATCAGATCCAAATAATATCATATATGACCCAATAATTTTAATATCAGATCCAAAAGTATGGTCAACCGCACAGTTGTCTTTTTCTTCAAAATTCTGAATTTTGGTGCATGCAATCCTGCAGGATTTTGCTGGAAGATCTAGATCATGGGGGGTGAGTGGATCACTCTGGTAATCTGATATTTACTCCAAAATATCCAAGGTATGACATATTTTCACACCAGCAGCAACATTAGAGGGAGAAAAATCAAATTTATCTTCACTTTGCGAAGCAATTACTGGTAAATTTTGCATATAATTCAAAGGAAAATCACCGGTGAATGTTTGCATGGAAGTGCTGCAGTGATTTTCTTCAATATTATAGATTCAAATGTCTTATTATATTTCATAAATATGAGTATATGAGATATCAGAGATCTCATGAAATTCTGGAGATTCGGGAGAAGGAGTCACTACATGGAGACCTTCTTCAATTCGAATTGTCTGTGTATAAGATTCTGCTTCATCTTCATCTTGAACAACTTCATCAGAGACAATAGAGGCCAATAATTTTGAGTAAATAACTATTTTAGTGCTATATGTGATCTCCAAAGTGATATTATGATCCTCATTATTCTTTCCAAAGGTTTTGTCCAATTTTGTCGAGATATCCTTTGGGTATTTAGTAGAACCAATAAGGTAGCGCAAGCTAGGAGAAAGGACCAGACATATTGATCCAAAAGATCTATCACCGTCATTTAACTAGTCATTCTCATTCTCATAATACTCTTTTCCAAGTCCAATAGAAACCTCAAGGAGACCTCGTCTCTTCAGAGATGCAATCATCTTCAACTTCCATTCTGAATAGCTTGTGAATGGCATGACAAAAGGGACCGAGGAGTCCATTCGAAGTTGTACTTGTTAAAACCTGCAAATCACAACAAACGGGGCACTGTAAGGTCGAACAACTTGCAAATTTTAGGCTTTCATCACACCCAACATAGTTTATTAAGCAAGCTTGACCAACAATTTCCTTACTTGGGGTATTAAGTGGTAAGCCTTGGCTTCTAGCGCAATGCTGGATATTTGAGCTATTGCTCAATTTTCCATGCAAGATCTATCAAAAATATTTTTTTTGAGAGATCTAAGATTCATCCCACCATGAGCTCTAATACCATATTAATTTTTCATAGTAATCTAGAGACTAAACAAAAGTCTCATCAAAGACTAATAACAATAAGTCATGAAAATGTTGTAATTGTGCTAGAAAATGAGTAGCCACTCTGTATTTTCACACAAAGAGTGAGTAATACAATACAATTATCATGCTACAAGCATGAATGACAAATCAATCAAATTCCCAAGGAGTTCATTCGAATTGAATGAGTGATTCTAGCATAACTGAATGTAAGCCATAGTGAACACTCAAGTTAACCACTGATCAAAACCCTAATTGATTCAACTGAGCCCTAACTGAAGTTGTAGTGCAATAAATGACTGACTCTAACTAAAAGTAGGTCAGACACATGTCACAGCAAAACAACCAACAAGTGTTAGTGCATCAATGACTCCAATGAACCCCGATGAGGTTAACTGAAGTGTAACTGAACATCAGAAGTGGTTGGAGGCACCTCTATTGACTCGAGTTCATTAAATAATCAATAAATAATCAATTTAATGATGGATCACTCCTTCACTTCTCTGTTTAACTGATTGTAACCATCAGTTAGCAATATCGGGCATTAATGACACTCAGATCACCCTCAGAGTGCTCCAGTTAGCCTCCCTAAATGTAGGAGAAGGCTAAGTTAGCCTCCTTGACTGAAGGTAGGCATGGGTGTGATCTATCCGATGTCATCTAGTGCTCCTTTCATGTCATTTAAGTCAATAATACTTAGGATAGTGGTTTAACTAGGACAAATTGACCAAAATGAGTGTGAAAGGTGGTAAATGTCTCCAACACCCCCCTTAAGCTATATTCAGGAGGAGTAGAAAACATAAAGTGCATAAGCATGCTAGGGCCCCAGAAAAAAAGGCCATAGGTCACCCTATATAATAAAGTAGCTTCTTAATATAACCAAGGAAATGGGGAAAACCTCATCTGAAAAATACCCCCCCTCAAACTAAGCAGTAAATCAAGAATTGGTTCTTCTATGCAACATCATCTTGAGACTGTGCATGTGAACCTATGAATCCAAAATAAATGAATATTTCTGGAGAAATATTCCATTTTGGAAGAAGAACAACACACTCAACTGAATCAGAAATATAAGCAGTTGCATGGTGAAAACTGGACCCATGTAGAGTAGCTAAAATCATCTGAAGAGAGAGCAAAGGTTCTTGAGGATTCAAACCATGCGTGGAACACTCAAGAAACTGATATGTTTCAGCCTTGAATAGAAAACCATGAGTGGTAAAATCAGCCCCAATTCTTAGGAGCAAGTGTCCAAGCAGATGTAGAATGTCTTCCTCTTTACTAGTTCTATGAGGAGATGAGCATGTGACCGAAGGTAGAGAAGCCCTGGGACTGTGGAGAGCGAATGCTTGAGCTCCATAATATGATTTATCTTAAGAAATAACTAATGAATCACAAAATAACATATCAACAACCTCATAAGAGGAAACTAACACCAAATCCCCATCAACAGTTTTGAAGAGAAAGTGTTGTACTTGATTTTTCAAACCGAAATTGGTGAGAGCAGCTACAAGCATGACTGAAATATCTTGGAATTTAAAATATGAACCAAATAATATCAGATTATAAATTAAATCAGATCAAAATAAGTTCACAACAGATCCAAAACTGAGAAATGAAATCAAATCCCCAGCAGCAGTTTTGTAGGAGACTTGCGGTACTTGTTTCTTCACAAAATTAATGAGAACAACTACAAGTAGTACTGAAATCTTATGAAACTAAAATATTGAACCAATAAATATCATATCAGATCCAAAATTATGGTCAACCGATACGGTGGATGCACAGTTGTCTTTTTCTTCAAAATTCTGAATTTTGGTGCATGCAATCCTGTAGGATTTTGCTCGAAGATATAGATCATGGGGAGTAAATGGATCACTCTGGTAATCTGACAATTATTCAAAAATATCCAAGGTATCTCATATTTTCACACCAGCAGAAACATTAGAGGGAGAAAAATCAAATTTCTCTTCACTTTCGGAAGCAATTATTGGTAAATTTTGCACAGAATTCAAAGGAAAATCACCGGTGAATATTTGCATGGAAGTGCAGCAGTGATTTTCTTAAATATCAGAGATTCTAATGTCTTATTATGTTTCAGAGATATTAGGAGATGATATATCATAGATCTCATGAACTTCCGGAGATTCAGGACAAGGAGTCACTACATGGAGACTTTCTTCATTTTGAATTGTCTGTGTAGAAGATTCTACTTCATCTTCATCTTGAACAACTTCATTAGAGAGAGTAGAGGCCGAGAATTTTGAGTAAAGAACTCTTTTGGTACTGGATGTGATCTCCAAAGTGCTATTATGATCCTCATTGTGCTTGCCAAAGGTTCTGTCCAATTTTGTCTAGAGATCCTTTGGGTATTCAGCAGAACCAATAAGGTAGGGCAAGCTAGGAGAAAGGGCCAGACATATTACTCCAAAAGCTCTATCACCGTCATTTAGCCAGTCATTCTCATTCTCATAAGACTCTTTTCCAATTCCAATAGAAACCTCAAGGAGACCTTGTCTCTTCAAAGATGCAATCATCTTCAATTTCCATTTTGAATAGTTTGTGAATGGGGTGAGAAGAGGGACTGAGGAGTCCATTCGAAGTTGTACCTGTTAAAACCTGCAAATCACAACAAAAGGGGCACCGTAAGGTTATACAACCTGCACATTTTAGGATTTCATCACAACCAGCATAGTTTACCAAGCAAGCTTGACCAACAATTTCCTTACTTGGGGTATTAAGTGGTAAGCCTTGGCTTCTGGTGCAGTGCTGTATTTTGAGCTATTGCTCAATTTTTCATGCAAGATCTATCAAAAATAATGTTTTTGAGAGATTTGAGCTTCATCCTGCCATGAGATCGGATACCATATTAATCTGTCACAGTAATCTAGGGACTAAACACAAGTCTCATCAAATATTAATAACAATAAGTCATGAAAATGGTGTAATTGTGCTACAAAATGAGTAGCCGCTCTGTATATTCACACAAATAATGAGTAATACAATAAAATGATCATGCTGCAAGAATGAATGACAAATCAATTTGAATTCACAAGGAGGTTATTCTAATTGAATGAGTGAGTCTAGCTTAACTACTAAATGTAAGCCACAGTCAACACTCAAGTTAACAACTTGTCAAAACCCTAATTGAATCAACTAATCCCTAACTGAAGTCGAAGTGAAATAAATTACTGAGTCTAACTAAAAGTAGGTCAGACACATGTCACAGCAAACCAACCAACAAGTGGTAGCGCATCAATGAATCCAATGAACCTCGATGACGTTAACTGAAGTGTAACTGAACATCAGAAGTGGTTGGAGGTGCCTCTGTTGACTCCAGTTCATTAAATAATCAATAAATAATCAATTCAATGATGGAGGGTGCCTTCACTTCTCTATTTAACTATTTTAACCATCAGTTAGCAATATGGGGCATTAATGACACTCAGATCACCCCCAGAGTGCTCCAGTTAGCCTCCCCAAATGTAGGAGAAGGCTACATTAGCCTCCTTGACTAAAGGTAGGCATGCGTGTGATCTAGATGATGTCATCTAGTGCTCCTCTGATGTCAATTAAGTGAATAATACTTAGGATAGTGGTTTAACTAGGACAAATTGACCAAAATGAGTGTGAAAGGTAGTAAATGTCTCCAACACCCCTCCTTAATCTATACTCAGGAGGAGTAGAAAACATAAAGTGCATAAGAATGCTAGGGCCTAGGAAAAAAATTATATATGTCACCCTGTACAATAAAGTAACTGCTTAATATAACCAAGGAAATGGGGAAAACCTCATCTGAAAAATACCTCCCCCTCAAACAAAGCAGTAAATCGAGAATTGGTTCTTCTATGTAGCAGCATCCTGAGACTATGCATGTGAACCTATAAATACAAAATAAATGAATATGTCTGGAGGAATATTCCATTTTGGAAGAAGAACAATGCACTCAACTGAATCAGAAATATAAATAGCTGCATGGTGAAAACTGGACCCATGTAGAGTAGCTAAAATCATCTGAAGAGAGAGCAAAGGTTCTTAAGGATTCGAACGATGTGTGGAACACTCAATAAAATGATATGTTGCATCCATGAGTGGTAAAATCATCCCAAATTCTTAGGAGCAAGTGTCCAAGCAGATGCGGAATGTCTTCCTCTTTCCTAGTTCTATGAGGAGATGAGCATGTGACCAAAGGTAGAGAAGACCTGGGACTGTGGAGAGTGAATGCTTGAGATACATAATCTTATATAGCTTAAAAAATAACTAATGAATCACAAAATAACATATCAGCAACCTCATAAGAGGAAACTAACACCAAATCCCCATCAACAATTTTGAATAGAAAGTGCGGTATTTGATTTTTCACACTGAAATTGGTGAGAACAGCTACAAGCATGACTGAAAGCTCTTGGAATTTAAAATATGAACCAAATAATAACATATCAGAAATTAAATCAGATCTAAATAATTTCACAATAGATCCAAAACTGTGAAATGAAATCAAATCCCCAGCAGCAATTTTGTAGGAGACTTGTGGTACTTGTTTCTTCAGAAAATTAATGAGTACACCTACAAGTAGTACTGAAAGCTTATGAACCTGAAATATTGAACCAGGAAATATCAGATCAGATCCAAATAATATCATATCAGATCCAATAATGTTCATATCAGATCCAAAATTATGGTCAACCGAGACGGTGGATGCATAGTTTTATTTTTCTTCAAAATTCTGAATTTTGGTGCATGCAATCCTGCAGGATTTTGCTGGAAGATCTAGATCATGGGGAGTGAATGGATAACTCTGGTAATATGATATTTATTCCAAAATATCCAAGGTATCACATATTTTTATACCAGCATCAACATTAGAGGGATAAAAATCAAATTTCTCTTCACTTTCAGAAGCAATTACTAGTAAATTTTGCACAAATTTCAAAGGAAAATCACCGGTGAATGTTTGCATGGAAGTGGAGGAGTGTTTTTCTTAAATATAAGATATTTGAATGTCTTCTTCTATTTCATAAATATGAGGAGATGAGATATCATAGATCTCATGAACTTCCGGATATTTAGGAGAAGGAGTCACTACATGGAGACTTTCTTCAATTCGAATTGTCTGTGTAGAAGATCCTGCTTCATCTTCATCTTGAACAACTTCATCAGAGAGAGTAGAGGCCATGAATTTTGATTAAATAAATCTTGTGGTGCTGGATGAGATCTCCAAAGTTCTATTATGATCCTCATTGTGCTTGCCAAAGGTTTTGTCCAATTTTGTCCAGAGATCCTTTGGGTATTTAGCAGAACCAATAAGGTGGCGCAAGCTAGGAGAAAGAGCCAGACGTATTGATCCAAAATATCTATTACCGTCATTTATCCAGTCATTCTCATTCTCATAATAATATTTTTGAATTCCAATAGAAACCTCAAGGAGACCTCGTCTCTTCAGAGATGCAATCATCTTCAACTTCCATTCTGAATAGTTTGTGAATGGGGTGAGAAGAGGGACTGAGGGGTCCATTCGAATTTGTACCTATTAAAACCTGCAAATCACAACAAAAGGGGCACCTTAAGGTCAGGCCTCCTGCACATTTTAGGATTTTATCACACCCAACATAGTTGATCAAGCAAGCTTGATGAACACTTTCCTTACTTGGGGTATTAAGTGGTGATCCTTGGCTTCTGGTGCATTGCTGGATTTTTGAGCTATTGCTCAATTTTTCATGCAAGATCTGTCAAAAATATTGTTTTTGAGAGATCTGAGCTTCATCCCGCTGCGAGACCTAATACCATATTAATCTGTCACAGTAATATAGGGACTAAACACAAGTCTCATCAAATATTAATAACAATAAGTCATGAAAATGGTGTAATTGTGCTACAAAATGAGTAGTCACTCTATATATTCACACAAAGAATGAGTAATACAATTCAATGATCATGCTGCAAGAATGAATAACAAAGAAATTTTGATTCCAAAGGAGGTCATTCGAATTTATCGAGTGAGTCTAGCTTAACTGAATGTAAGCCACATTCAACACTCAAGTTAACCACTAATCAAAACCCTAATTGAATCAACTGAGCCCTAACTAAAGTCAAAGTGCAACAAATGACTAAGTCTAACTAAATGTAGGTTAGAAACATGTCACAGCAAACCAACCAACAAGTGCTAGCACATCAATGACTCCAATGAACCCCGATGAGGTTAACTGAAGTGTAATTGAACATCAGAAGTGGTTGGACGCGCCTCTGTTGACTCTAGTTCATTGAATAATCAATAAATAATCAATTTAATGATGGATGATGACTTCACTGCTTTGTTTAGATGATTGTAACCATCAGCTAGCAATATGGGGCATTAATGACACTCAGATCACCCCCGAAGTGCTCCAGTTAGCCTCCCCGGATGTAGGAGAAGGATAAGTTAGCCTCATTGACTGAAGGTAGACATGGGTGTGATCTAGATGATGTCAACCAGTGCTCCTATGATTTCAATTAAGTCAGTAATAGTTAGGATAGTGGTTTAACTAGGCCAAATTGACCAAAATGAGTGTGAAAGGTGGTAAATGTCTCCAACAACTTGAAGATGAAGATGACTTGAAGATGATGAGGACTCGATGATGATATAGATGATATAGAGAAGAAGACTTGTGCTGATAAATTGTGTCGAGAGAATACCTTCCTAGTTAAGAGGGAGTGTTAATGTATTTGTAACTTCAGAATGTATTCATCTGTATATCTTATGTATTGTACCTTGATTTTTATTTCGAGATGTTTCTGTAATGTATTTGAGTCATGTCATGCCCCAATGTTCCTATTAGTAGCTTATATAATGTAAACAAGTCATGTCAATTCATTATGGGTAACCATCCTATTGTTCAAGGGTTAAATTCCCCACAGTTGTAGGGCCCTAGGGTTATTAGACTATCCTAGAGAAGTCGACCCTAGGTGAGTCATTGTAAGTCAGGGCAATAGTCCCCTCCATTGTGTCCAGGATAACCCTCCTTGTTGGTTGGAGGAGGCAAAGTCCCCACACGTTGTGGGGCACTATGGTTATTAAACACTCCTAGAGATGTCAGCTCTAGTAAGTAATTGTTAAGTGAGGCCGACATGTTGGAGTGGGATTCAAGTGAATGAAAGAATATGAATAGAGAGTGAGCCTCTCTATTTATAACACACACACTCACTCATTGGGGCACATGAGTGAGAGAGAAGTTGCTGGTACAAGAGAGAGACTACTGCTGTCCGGAGATCTTCTTTATGTTTTGAGGTTTTTCTTTTGTTTTTGATTCTATCTTTGAGGAAGTTGCAGGGTTTTCTCCTTTATGGTTTCCCTGAGGAAAATTCTTTGTGTCTCTTGTCTCTTGTGTTTATTTCTATGCATGTTATTCTCTCAGTTAAAGATCCTAACATCATAATGCTATCTTGAATGATAAAAATATTACACGCCTCTGGTTTTACCCCATTCTCTTTAAACCATAGTGTGGAATCAGTTCTTCCCATAAAAGACCAGATTTTGTCACCCTTTCTTGCCAACGACCTTTGTCTCGGTAAGGAGGCATACCTCTTCGCTGACTCAAATGGTCGCCTCTTGAAGAAGCCACGTAACGAGCTCTACCTCAATATTTTTTACGCTTAACATCACCAATGAGTCACTTGATTTTCCTTTTTTTTCAATGTTTTTTACCACAAGTCAAGGGCAGCACTATTAGCTACTAATACAAATTCACCCAGAACCTGTTCGAGACACCTTTCACACCTTTGGGCTCAAATTTCTCCCTCTATCTTTTTAATGAGACCATCATCTCATGTTTAACAAGTAATTTTTGGGACCACTTCCCAGAATTTACCATCATTTACGAGCCACAACATCATGATGCAAGTGTCTTTGGACCTGTACTTGCATCCTACCGCCACTCATGCGGGTTCTCGGGCCACCACCCGTAAGGCACATCATTTTGATTTTTAGAATATAGTTGTCTAATCCATCCACTGCACCTTATGCAGATATTTAGACCATCGTCTGGAGAACGGATCATTTCCTTTGCATGAATTTGGCATATAACTACCTTCGAAATTGCACTCACATCACATGTAGTCAAGTCCATCCACTACAACTCACACACGACTCTCCTGACCTCTGTCTGAGATCCACCTTGGTCTACGTGCCTATGTCATGATCTATCCCATGCATGTATTGGTATGTCTAAGAGCCACCTACTCCATCCATACTACACAGATGACCTTTGGACCACTATCCACTATCCCGACACGGGGCGCCTCCTGTGCCACCGCAATTAGTTGACCATACTATAGTTTATTTTAAGCTCTTTTCTGACTCCTAAAAGAATGAAAAGATGGTCGGGCACAGCTGCTTCCTTTCTCACTCGTTAAAGTATATGAAAGGGCATCTACATCATCTCGTTTATCTCCTTTTGTGGACTATGTAGACCATCAAATGAAAAGGACCACCTTATCACATTCAAGCCAAAACCGTTCCCCTCTACATACTTTTATGCTTTCTCAGGAAAAGGGGACAAAATTTATGAAAAATCTCTCCATTGGTTGTTGTTAAGATATTTTCCAGCCTTCTCATCAAGAAAAGATCGCAGAGAAAACTTTGTTTCATTCATGCTCGTAAAAGTATCTGAATGATTGTCCAGTCAGTATGGGTTTAACCATTTTCGGCCTGATTGGACTACCAACGGTAAAGAAGTCTCTCATCCCCTGCAAGATGGGTGAGCTCTCATGTGTATACTTTTATCTTTTTTTGAGCACAGGAGACTACCAACAAAAAATAGCCCCAACAGGAGTCTTCTTTGTGCTTTCAAACTCTCTAAAATTGAAAGCACCATCGAGCATTTACTTTCTCGGGCTCGCCAAAAATCCATGAGATCATACCACAACGGTGTCTCTAGACACCACCCCATAGAAAACAGTTTGGCAGCATTCCCACTTTGGGTCACCTTTGTTCAGAGTACTTTTCAATGTGTCTTCCTTGGATCCCATCAATATCAAAAGTGTCTACCTCCCCCAAGTATTTCCCATATACATTGGCATTCCTGGTATTACAGCTATGATCCCATTCCCATGAGTCAATTTCATTTGCTTCATGGTCTACCCTGCCATCATACTCTGAACAAAGGAAGTTTGAGTCTACTACACTCCCTCTACCTCTATTCAATTATGTCCCTTCCCCCCCCCATTCAGTGGGTCAGTCCTCAGATTGTCTCACATCTTTCGTTTATCTCCCTCGCGCTTCTGGTCAAGGAAACACCATTGCCTTTACCAGGGGCAGGTCTTGCTTTGTCGACGACAAAAAACATATTCCAAAGGATAGACCCAGAGGTCCCTATATCTTGGTTTCATTAACCTCATTGATGAGTTCCTTGGACCACTTGAGAGGAGTCCTTAGTGCCTCTCGGGACGGTTGTTTCTCATGTGCTCGACTCCAACTACATCATCGCACCATCGAGATTCGTACAAGGTATTGGTACATGCAATATTTGGTCAAAGACCTCGGATTTTGCCTAAAGCTAGTGCATTGATGATTCTATTCAAGGGACCTAAACAAGTTCTTGTCCCTTGTGATTTTCGGGTTGTGTTGGAGACAGTGTTTAGAAGCCCGCAGTAGTGATTCTATATAGATTTATGATTAATGCAGCATACTTGTACCATAGAGACTCTAACTCTCCATCAGTGAGTCCATACAGCTATGTACCATTCCAGATCCAGCAGGCTATCAGTCATGGAGATATAGCATTCCATGGGAATGCCATGGGTCCAATGTAGCAATTCTTTAGATGATTATTGTATTCATCCTCTCATTCAGTAAACCACTATGTATCACGAGTTGTACATGATCGGCTCTTGTATTATAGAGCATAGATCACATTATTCTTTTAACGTTGTTACGAGCATGGGGATTCCCACCTCGTCCATATGCATGTAACACATTATTTGTATCTCACCCATTGATGGAAACCATATTAATTAAAAAACCAAAAGCCACCATGCCCTATCCCAGGAAGCACCACCTCTCTGCAAGAAAGTCCAATGATGTCCATTGGCCATACGATGAGCTCTTTCCCTCACACATCAGGGGGAAATTTGTTAACCCAAAAAATATCTCACTCATCTCTACATGGCCTACACCACCCAAGGACACCCATGCTCGACCCTCATTTGACCCCATTTGACCCCCACACCCTCAAGAAGGCTTGAAAACATGAAAAAGGGCTTAAAAACCCCTAAAAAGAGCCTAAATAGCTCTCATAGGGGAAAAAGCCTCCAAAAGGGGGCTAAAACCCCTCAAAGAATCCTAAAACCCTAAAAGGAGCTAAAGATTGAGAAAAAGGGGATAAAATCCCAAAAAAGGGGCTAAATCCCTCACCAGAGGCTTAGAACCCTAAAAAAGCTATAAGTAGAAGGGTGGGGGTCACTCTTAGAACATTCCTCCCTTGCATATTGTTATGCTTCCCAAGTGGATTCCTTCAGACCATT
This sequence comes from Pseudotsuga menziesii, assembly GCA_001517045.1. Lineage (NCBI taxonomy): Eukaryota > Viridiplantae > Streptophyta > Pinopsida > Pinales > Pinaceae > Pseudotsuga > Pseudotsuga menziesii. Next base: position 48,389 of record LPNX010102469.1, on the reverse strand, counting down.
TTCCTCTCAAGCCATTCACACTCCCTCTCATCCACCCTCCCATTGAGCCATAGCTCCCCCATTCTCAAGAGAGAGGTGCTTCTCCAAGATAGGACATGGTGGCCCATTTCAACTAAGAGGTATACGCTTTGTTTAATGTCATTTTTATTCTAGTTTATATAACTTAGTTTGCTTTCAGGTTCATTTTATGTTCTAACAAGTTGTATGCAGGGTTCTAGAGTCTAACCTTGTGTGTAGGGTTTCCATTTCTTTCTTTTCTATTCTCTTTGCTTCATTTATGTTTTGTTTTTCTTGCATTACCATCATGAACCCTACCCTTCCATCCTATAAATGGAAGGTATCCATTCCTCCCCTGTAGTAAGGGAGAAATCCCTGCTACAACATCCTTCCATTCTTTTCTTTCTGTCACTTCTTCATATTTGGAAGGTTCTTTATCAATGAAGTCACATAATAAGGCTACATAACCAGAGCATGACCTAGTTCTTTTCCTTTCTCTATGATTTTATTTTGGAGCCCATATCTTTCTACACCTTGGATAGCTTCTCGTACCCAAGCAGTTTTCCTCTTGTGAGGATTCTTCTCCTGAGGTGGATCTACATATTCTTGAGGTTCTTCTAATTCTCGATCTTCTTCTCGAATTTCTTCATTCATGGTTGTGCCATGAATTCTGGGTACTTCAGTTTCTTCAGTTACTTAAACAGGTATCTTTCTGGATTTGTTGTAAGCCGAGTCTTCGTCAAATGTTACATCCTTGCTGATGTCAATCTTCTTGAATCCTAGGAAGTATATTTTGTAAGCCTTCAAGCTTTCAGAGTATCCCACAAATATACCCTTCCTTCATGAAGGATCTAAATTTGTCGTCTTTTCTTTCGGAATATGTATGTACACTAGACAACCAAATATTCTGAGATGGACAACTTCTGGTTTCATGCTGGAAAAGACTTCTTCAGGTGTCTTGTTATCGAGTACTCTGTGTGGAGTACGGTTCTACAGATACACTGCAGTTCTAGAAGCTTCTTCCCATAGATGCATGGGAATATCTTGATCATGAAGCATGGCCCTTGTAGCTTCCATGATCGTTCTATTATTCCTTTCTGTAACCCCATTATGTTGTGTATTATATGGAGTGGTTAACTCCCTCTTAATCCCTAAATCTTTGCATAGTTCTTTGAATTCATTTGATTTGGTTCTCCGCCATTATATGATTGAAAGTTATTGATCTTCTTTTCTATTTGGTTCTCGATCAAGGATTTGAATTCCTTGAGCTTGCTGAATACTTCATCTTTGTTCATTAAGAAGTATATCCATGTCTTCCTAGAAAAATCATCAATAAAAGAAACATAGTATACATACCCTCTTAATGAACTGGATGACATCGGACCACATACATTGGAGTGAATGATTTCTAAGACTCATTTTTATTTTCTCTCGCTACTTGGAAATGTCTTCTTTGTGTTCTTTCCCTTCACACATCCTTTGCAGACACCATCATGTTTTGTCTGAATTTTTGGAAGTTCTTCAACAGCTTTGCTTGCAAGTGGTAGTGCCCTATAGTGCACATGTGCAATCCTTCTATGCCAAATTTCATTTGGATCTACTAATTCATGGACCAAAGCTTGTTTTGGTTGGCCCTTCAATTTGTATAGACCTCCTTCTTGTTCCCCAATCACTACTGCATTATCAATAGTCTTTCCCTTTGGCCACATGAGAACTTGGACTTCTACAAATGCAACCCTCATGCCTTTTGCATCTAATGCAGCTATGGAGAGGAGGTTCTTCTTTAGTCCTGGTACAAAAAATACATCCTTCATCTTTATAGACTTTCTAGAATCTAGCTTATAGGAGGATTCCCCACTACCTTTTATTGGATATTGGTAGTCATCTCCAAGTTTCACCTTGTGGGGTGATTCATGTTTTGATAGTTTCACAAAGGATTCTTTGAATCATGTCATATATTTGGAAGCCCCACTATCTATAAGCCAATTATTGCTTCCATGTGTGATGTTTCCTGTGAGAGCGGAAATCAAAACACATTCTTCATCACTTGAAGAATCATCACTGTCTTGTCTGATTCTCTTCTTGGAAGGCTCATCTTCTTCTGCAGCATGAGCATGATGTCTTTTCTTATTTCCCTTCTTCTTGAGAGATCTATTTTTTTTTTTAGGACAATCTCTTGAAAAGTGTCCTCTTTCATCACATGTATAGCAAATGAACTTAGACATACTTTTAGAATTTCTAAAGTTACTCTTCTGGTGAGAGTGCTTACCTCTGTGATGGCTTGTTCTGGTTTTCTTGGATAGTACTGTGAGAGCTTGATCTTCACTTCCCTTCTTTTCTTCTCATGCTAATATTCAAGATTCTTGTTGTGATAATTCCTCCCATAGTCTGCTAAACTTGACTATCTTTTCCTGGCACAGATCCCTTGAATGAAAGAGTCCTAGGCCCTAGGGAGACCATTCAAGGTGGTCATCACAATTTCGTCATTCTCTACTTCTTCATATACTTCTTCAAGATGTTCCTTGATCTAAGAGACCCTTATAAATTAAGACTAGATATTCTCTGCATTCTAGATCTTTACATTCTTCAATTGGTTTCTCAGAGTTATCTTCCGGTTTATGTTCTTTCCTTCAAATAGTTTGGTCAGGGAATCAAACATAGCTTTAGGTGTCCTTAGGGAGGACACCTGTGGTATGAGGTTATCCTTGATTGAATCAGCAATAATTCTCTTATCCATGACCAATTTATTCATGTTTAAGGCCTTAGCCCCATCTCCCTATGGAACTGGAACCTCCTCATTGATGTAGGAGTCCAACTCATTTTCTTCCAGGACCAGGGAGATCCTATACTTCCAGGCTCAAAAGTTGTCAGATCCCTCAATATTTTCATCAATATTGGTATGATGAGACATATTAACTAAGAACCTCAAATGTAAATACAAAATATTTAGATCTTACTAGGTTAAGATGTCGGATATGGATCTAGAGCTGAATTTCTGGATAGTTGGTTCAGGAGAAGATTAGGGTTTGAATTTCCTAGAGTTCTGTCCAACCAAAAACTTTGATCTTGATCTATAAACTTTGATTTTGGGGAGGATATCAATCCAGGCCTGGGCTCACTCTAAAACTCCACTTCTATGGGAAGCACTAATTTTCGGCAGCAGTGTCGGGTCACGAACTGAAAATGCTCAGAATTAGATTTTGCTTTGACAGAAAGATGCACCCTAGAGAGGAGATTCAATACAACATTCTTTTGCTGAAAATCTATGGAGAGAGATCCAAAAATTAGGAATCCATAGTTTCCACAGCTACACAGTGTCTTCTTCTCGGGTTAGATCTGATACCATGTTAGATTTTTATCATTTAAGCTAGCATTATCTTAGGATCTTTAATTGGGAGAATAACAAGCACAACAATCAAACATAAGAGACAATGAACACAAAGTTTTTCCTTGGGGAAACCATAAAGGAGAAAACCTTGCAACTTCCTCAAAGATAGAATCAGTACCAAAAGCAAAACTCCAAGAATTTTAAGATGATCTCCCGACAACAGTAGTCTCTCTCTCTCTCTTGTCCGAGCAACTTCTTATTTCTCAGTTATGTGCTACAACTAATTGTGAGTGAATGTGTAATAAATAGAGAAGCTCCCTCTCTATTTATACTAATTATTGACTTGACAATAACTCACTAGGGCTGACTTCTATAAGAGAGTATAATAACCCTAGGGCCCGACAACTGCGAGGACTTTAACCCTTGATCAATAGGAGGGTTACCCACAATGACTTTACATGACTTGTTTACATTATTGAATATTCTGATAGGAACATTGGGGCATGACATGACTCAAGTACATTATAGACACTTCCCGGAATAAACATCATGGTACAATACATAATATATACAAGTGAATACATTCCGAAGTTACAAATACATCAACATGTTCTAATTGGATTTTGTATGGGGAACTGAAGTGTGGAAATATTCTCCTCGTGCAGAGGGTCTCCATCATTGTGATGGTTACCCCCTACTCCTTCTTCATGATCTTCAAGGTCACATCTGTTATTCATGTTTTCCTCTTCTTTCTCCTTCTTTTGTGACCTCCTTCCCTTCAACATAGTAAACCACCTCCACCTCACCCATTACCACTACATTGGCTCTATCTTTTTCCACAGAGACACCAGATGATCTCACAACTGCTCCTATTCTCTCCACTATAGAAGATGATGCTTCCATCAAAGGAGTAATCAGGATTATTTTGACTAATGATGGTCCATGATGGTGAGCTCTGGTAGAGGAATTAGCCATGGAAACTAGATTGTTAATAAATTTCCTCCTTCCCAAGAATGGACTTCCACCAATACTTTGACCACCTGCAAAGTTAGTATTCTGGGGGTTCTGGGGATGTCACGTTGTACTCTCCTCGTATTCATGCAAACCAAAAATAAATTGTTAGGATTATTAATTCCCCCTTTTTCAATTTGGTCATATTTCTAAATTAGGATTCATGTCTAAATCAAGAGTCTATCCAGTCTATTTTTAGTCACTAGCACAATTGGATCCACTTGGCCTAATTAAGGCACATGTTTCAGTTACTAAAGTGTGTGGAACACTAATTGAGGCCTATCACCACTTATTTCACTTGAATGCATCAGTTTAGGAGCCTCCTAGACCAATCCCTACAATTTAGGAGCCACTAGGAGTGTCGATACCAACCAAGGTCAGTTGAGTTGAGTTGGTGACTAGTCAAGCTGAGTTAGGAGTTAGTTACATTCAGTTCTAGTCCTCTTCATTTAGTTAGCACTAGGTTAGCATGGATGCATATAGGACAAGCACATTTCTCACCTACCACGATCAGTTAGCCTCAATTAATAGTGAATTAGACACTTGAGTTGTATTTTAGAACTCCGTTGAACTCCAATAATGGTTTAGACAAGGTCAGTTAACTATTGAGTCCTCCGATAATGATTTATACAAGGTATTAGTTACATACAGTCAAGTAGACTCTAATTAATTTGAATTTCCCCATGTGGATTCGAATTTCCTGTGGCTATTTATCCATTGTATTACACTATAACTATTTATCTAATTCCTCTTTGATTAATGAAAAACATTCACAATTTCAATCCATTTTTTCATTGTTTCATTCTTCAATTGCTGAGTAAATTTTTTGATCTATCCTATGAGTTGTGTGTTTGTCCATAGATCTATGTGCTTAATTTAATATGATATTAGAGCCTCGGCAAACAAGGAACCTCTCCTCCTTAGATCTCAATATGGATCAATTTTGAGAAAAATTCCTCCTTCCAGTACTGCACCAGAAGTGAATAATTTACCACTTAATACTCCAAGTTAAGAAATTGTTGATCAAGATTTCTTGATCAACTATGATGCGTGTGAAAGAAATTCCAAAAGTGCATACTATTGACCTTATTTTGTATGTTTGATTTTGTGATTTATAGGTTATCAGCTCCTCTCACTGCATGCGCTACAAGTATCTCATTCCCCTCACAACATTCACTATAGCAGCTCAGTCCTCTCTACTGCATTCAAAATGTTCCCTCAAATGGAGCAGCTCACCTCTTTCAACTACCACCAGTGGAAAGAAGACATGGAGAGATTCCTTCACACAAAGTTTCTCTTTAGACTCATAGAAGAAATAGATGCGGTGCCAATTATTAATCATGACAAATAAAAGTACTTGAACAGGCTTGGTGAATCTCATGGATACTTGTCCCTCTATGTCTCTCGAGATCTTTGTTTCCACATCCAAGGATTGAAGAATCCCAAGGAGATTTGGGACAATATTGCTTCCTTATTTGATAAGTAGGATGGTATGAAGGTCAATCAGCTAGAAAATGAACTAATCTCTCTTAATCCATCCAACTTCGAAACACTGAATGAATTTTTCAAAAAATTAAAGAACCTGATATACCGGTTGAAGCAATGCAAGGTGGAGAAGGAGGATGATAAGCTCATCCTTGCCATTCTCTCAAAAATTAGGGAGAGTAATCAGTCTTTGTATCAATTTTTCAATCGGTGAGGCTCACTACTACAAATTGGAACATGCCCAGCCTTGATGCTTTAATTGCATCTCTCAGTTATGAGCATGAAAAGTTGATCCAAATTGGGATCATTGGGTCTTCAATAGATCACGCACTTGTTGCAGGATGGCCTAAGGTGGTGAATGATAAAGGGAAGCAAAGAGATAAGTCTCCTGTGAAGAAAGAGTAGTCAAATGAGCCTTCAGGTTCGAAGAGAAGCAAGAAGAATGGAAAAGGCAAGGTCCTTTGTTCTTACTGTGGAAGGGGCTTTCATTCAGAAAGCTCTTGTATGAGAAGACAACTTGATGAAATGGCTCTTCTTTCCAAGAAACATAACATTGCTACACCTACTAGTGAAAGGAAGGATGACTCTGAACAAGAAGATGAAGAACATCAAAGGAAAGGCCATGCACTAAGGGCTAGCTGTTCAACATCGTAAGTATTTCTCATTGATTCTGGAGCTTCCAATAATGTGGTTGCTTCCAAAGAATCATTCTCTTCCTTACAGTCCTTTGATGGTCATAGTATTCATATGGGAAATAACAGTCAAATTTGAACCAAAGGGAAGGGTTCTATCAAGTTTAAACATGGAAGATTCAAAGATATGCTCTATGTTCTCTCCCTAGCTTGAAACCTATTATCTGTATACCCAATGACTCATACTGGCTCTCCAAAGTGAGTGATATTTGGTCCTGACTCAATGGAGATCACAGATATCTACTAGGAACATAACAACAAAGATTTTTGCAAATCATGCCTCCAAATCATGTCATTTGTCACAATTCATGCCTCCTTCAGAGCCAATGCACTCTCAGCAGCCACTTGCAAGGGAAGGTAAAATCATTTCATCTACTTCTTTTGTAGCATCTACTAGTATTGTATATCCATCTATATCAGTTTATGAGATTGATATTTGGGTTGATTCAGATCCAGATCCAGTCCCTACTTCCAAACTGGATGCTAGGAAGATGACTGGAAACCCACCTGACACTCAGAAGGGAAAGACCCTTGCACTATGTCATGCAATCTTACTTCCTTCAAGGAGATGCAATAGACTCCCTATAAGATTCTACATGGCAAAGGCTCAGTCTCACTACATTCAGAAGAATAGAGCTGATCATACTCCTCTTCATCCAGCAAGAGACAAAGGTTACATTCCTCCTTCCTTCCATCATCATTTTTGGAGAAGAAGGATAAGTCTACATGCCAGGCCCCATAATACCTGTGCATAGAACACCATTCATGCTACTTCGCTACATCACAGAGATGAAGGTTGCAGCAACATATTTCCAAGTTTTTCAAACTTGAATCCAGATTCTATCTACTTAGATAGAGGGGGGGATTTTTTCCCATGTGATTTTTTCCCCAGCTCGTTGTATTAAGCAGTTACTTTACATTACTTGATGTAATGGGTGACCTATGGTCTTAGTTACTAGGGCCCATAGATTGACCAAGTTAGAATTCAGCGGGGGTGTTAGGACTATTAATCCTCCCTTTTCCAATTTGTTCATATGTCTAAATCAGGAGTCAGGTGATCTAAATCGGGAGTCCATCCACTCTATTTTTAGTCACTAACACCATTGGGTCCACTTGGCCTAATTGGGGCACATGTTTTAGTTACTAAAGTGTTGCGAACACTAATCCAGGCCTACTGCAACTGATTGCACTTGCATGCATCAGTTTAGGAGCCTCCTAGACCAATCCCTACAATTTACAATCCACTAGTAGTGCCGATACCAACCAAGGTCAGTTGAGTTGAGTTGGTGACTAGTCAAGCTAAGTTAGGAGTCAGTTACATTCAGTTCTAGTCCTCTACATTCAGTTAGCTCTAGTTTTGCATGGCTACATGTAGGAGAGGTGCATTTCTCACCTACCACCATCAGTTAGCCTCAGCTAACACTAAATTAGACACTTGAGTTGTGTTTTAGAACTCGGTTGAACTCCGATAATGGTTTATACAAGGTCAGTTAACTATTGAGTCCTCTGATAATGATTTATACAAGGTATTAGTTAGCTACATTCAAGTAGAGTCTAATCAATTCAAATTTCCTCATGTGGATTTGAATTGCAAGTGGCTATTTACCCATTATATTACAATGTAATTATTTATCTAATTACTCTTTGATTAATGAAAAGCATTCACATTTGCAAACCATTTTTGCACTATTTCATTCTTCAATTATTGAGTAAATTGTGTGATCTATCCTGTGAGTTGTGTATTTGTCCAAGGATATATGTGCTCAATTTAATAGAAATCATGAAAGCTTACAAATTAGTGAATAAAAATGAATAAATACCACTACTACTATCTCTATCAATTATCGTTCACAGCAACGGTGCCAAAATTTGGGTCACCCTATATGCTAACTAATTACAACTAACACAAGTAATGCTCAATATGAATTGTCAACCCAGGGAAGTCTTTTTATTTCAAAGATAATTAAAAATGTATGTGCATAAACACTAAGTAGCTGATTGAATGAATGAAATATTAATTGTCCTACTTATATGCTCATCAAACTCCTCTCATGGATAAACTAATCTAAATTACACACCTAAGAATTTAGAAATGCAATTACCTTCCTACAATATCAATCCAGCAATTAACGAATCTAGAAAAAGATAACTAGACTTAATTTTGCAAGAAGTTAAATACTACTATATTGTTAGAATAATCAACCTATAATTACCCATATTTGACATTAATTACTCATTTGTGTCTTATTCCTAGATTCCTAGATTCCTCTCTATGCTAGTTGGCTTCCACATGCACCTAGAAGTCAATACTTGCTAAATTGGGTCATGGAGCACTTTGGAATCATCCTGGAAAGTATTTTAGCAAGTTTATTTTTATTCCCAGTTCCTAAAAGCATAGTTCTACTTTTTCTAAAAGTCACCTTGCTTTACAGCAGTTTTAAGGCATAAAGGAAAAGCTAGTCTAGGAGAACTTGCCTTGTTTTTTTCCCATGTCATCCTCCTTCCTTTTCTCCAAAAAAAGCATGAGTGAGTTTTATTTCCATCACTCATTATCTTTCCCACTTTATTTATCTAATTCTTGATCATCTTCATAGATTTGGAAATTCTTTCTTGCACCTATGGGGGATTTAACTAGTTTTAGAAAGCCTATTTTTTTACCAATTCGAATAGCAACCTAGTGATTTTGAATATCTCATTTAATTATATATTTGAGAATCCTATTACCTCATATGGTTTGATAATGTACACTTATTCAATACAGGATTAAGTTATGCTCCAATTTCAGTCTCCTTTTGTGTCAATTTTGCATGTTTAATTAGCAATTTTGTGAGTGTAATTGATCTATCACTTGGGTTCAATTTACACATGGTATTAGAGCCTTTTTAGACTGATTTATATCCTTCCAAATTTTTATTGCATCTTTGACATCATTTATTGGGAGTGCATTCTGTTGGCTGAAGGGCACAGGAGCTTAGATATGGACCAATCTCAAAGGATCATCTTGAATCCATTCAATTTATTTGAATGGAAATATGAGATGGAGATATTTTTGAGAGAAAAATGCCTCTACATGGTTACCATGGCTACTGAGGCAGATCCCAATGCAACTGCAGAGAAAATTAAATGGCACAACAGGAGGGATGAGGCTTATGTTCTTTTGTGCTTGAGCATTTCAAGAGACCTCCTCTTTCATCTTGATTCATTGACATATCCTAATGACGCATGGGATAATATTGAATATATTTTTGGAAATAAATATAATATGAGAGGACATCAAATTGAGAATGAATTGATCTCCTTGAGTCCCAGTAGATTTGAATCATTGCAAATCTACTTTTCTAAGTTTAAGGCCCTTGTTTTGTAGCTAAAACAATGTGGAATTCAAAATAAGGAAGAGAAAATAGGCTTGAACATACTCTCAAATATTGGTCCTAACTATTCATTGTTTGTTTTGACCTTCCATGCCACTGAATTAACAGCTCGAACCTGGAAGATGCCTAATCTTGTTGAGTTCATGGAATCCCTCACCCAGGAGCAAGATAAATTGGTGATGATGGGAACTATCAAAATTCCAAAGACCAAGTATTGGTTTCTAAAGATTCAAATGTGGATTCAAAAAGCAATAAAAAATATAAAAAAACACCTAAGTAAAAGAGAGACAAGTTAAAGTCTCAAGAGGATCCCTCAGGCTCCAAGAAGAACTTTCGAAAGAAGAAGAAAAAAGGAGAAATAAGAAAGTGCACATACTGCAGTAAGGGCTATCATCATGAGAGCTCATGTATGAAAAATAAAATTGACATGTTGACCCAAATCCTAGAGAAGAACAACATCTCCCTTCCTGATTGCTCAAAGAAGAGGGAAGGAGTGTCAAAACCCCAAATTTTCCAAAAAAATTTAAAAATTTTAAATGCATATAATTTCAATAAATGAAGTAACTAATTGTTTGATTAGTTATATGTTACTAGATTCATATCTGAATTATCTTTTCATCATACTTATCTTCATAGAACAGTTTCTTTTCAGTTACTAATTTGTTTTCTTCTTGCGACCACAAGGTGGGACTGTCATGAAAAACTGGGCTTACTTAGCTTTCGAGCTAACGCAGAAGTTTTCCTTCTCTTACAGATATACAGGTAAGAGGTTCGGGTGCTGCTAACGAAATTCTAAAGTATTCAATAAATTTTTGTTGCACAAAAAATAATTCAGTAGAAGAATATACATGCTAGTCATATTTCTCAAGTTTATAGAGGTAAAGCATTAAACTGTGATTCCTTTTTAAGATCTTACTGATAGAGAATTGAATTCTACTAGTAAAGATGACAGCTATTTTACTTCATAAAAGCAGGATTTAATATTCCTACGGAGTACCAAACCATTTGATGTTCATATTACTTGCAAGTGTAAAATGCAATAAATATTTCTTTACTAGTACAGTAAGTATGGCAGGACTACAAAGTTAAAGATCTAATTTTAATTGTTCATAATTACTGGATCATGCCATGATTGAATTGGCTGCTGCAAGTGTAAAATGATAAGGGGTTTACGTACCTAACTTCCACTTTCTTTCCTTCAAATTTTTAAAGGGGTTTTACTATTGTAATACCAGCCACCTTTAAAGACTTTCATTAGTGATTAAAGATCTGAGTTGCTTGGGAACTATGTCTCTTTCAAGGTTAAGAATTATATGTTAAGCTTATTGAATGTTTTAAAACTTACTACACTCAAATACAAACTATATGAGTTTTATAACTATACCAACAAGAAAAATGGTTAAGCTTAACAAAAGTTCATTATCATAAAATATTCTATAACACCGTTCATAAGCTATGAGTTCATCCTTTGTCAAAAACTCTTTATCATAAAATGACTCTTCAACTAGTGATTGATAGTATTATTTTACAAAGTAAAAAGGAAGTGCAAAGGATAAACACTAAGGTTAGGAAATAAAATCATGATTGAATTATTACTTAACTTGATTCCTATAGTTTTATAGTCTCTATACAATTATTTCCTTCACTTTATTTCATGAACTAGGATAAATATATAGTATAGAGAATCGATTTATAAAATAAAGGCCGCGCCAAGGTAACTATAATTCTCTTCGTTCTTGTAACACATCAACAAACATGATAATCTTACATGTGTATAAGTGTTAGATCAAACAATGGATAAGATTCCACATTAAAATGTTTTCCAAATATCATCTTAGGGTTTACATGATTCATTTTTATAATGCAGGTGGTTGACCAACGGTGTGATGAACCTTGTAGAACTTTCACGATAAGATTTGGGTTACAAAATCATTGGAAATTTTGTTCGTGGAACTATAATGTTCTTACCCACTGCATGCAAATTATTAAAAGGATTACATGGGCTCTTTCTAGCCAAGTGCTGGCATGTTAAAAGGTTTGACTCGAACCCTAGTTCGTCATTATTCCACTGCCTTCGGGCCTCCAGCAGCTCTGCAAAAAATTCCTTGTCCGCTCCGTCGCTTGCACTGTCTGCTAGCAGTCAAATTGCTGGTTATGCTCCTCGTGGGCTCATCTACTGCATTGTGAGGAAATACTGTAATCAACAGTTTGTTGTTTGAACGTTGACCAGTGTTGATCCTTTTAGGGTTTCACCATCTTGCACACATTGCCCCGAACTCTTTATTGTGAAGGGTCATTGCCTTAACTTGGTGCTGTGAATCGTTTTCCGTCGTGAATAGTTACTTTTCATTCCAGCAAAATCCTTCTCCTCTGCTGCAGATGAAGGGTTCCATTTTCCTTATATTGGTGGTCATTTTGCTGTTCTTAAGAGGTCAAATTTCTGTTAATATTTAAGGTAATGTACAAGGTTTATCCTTCGTTTTCCTTTCCAAAGAAATAGTTTAAATACATAGTAGTTTACAAGGTTTTTAATATTATGCTTTTCCTTCTTGACAGGGTTGGCCTTCTCTCCTTGGCGTGGAAGGTGTGAGACTTCAACGGCTGGCTTCTCATGGTAAGTCTGGTTTTATCCACGGCACCTTCCTCCTTGTTGGTCCGTAGGGACAGTCATGGGTTTGGCCTTTGTGGTTTGTAACCCTAGTGGTTATCTTTGTTCAGTTTAATGAACCTGATTGCTGCTATTAAGAGTTTCATCTCTTTGTTTAGCATGGGATCTTTGGCTAAAGCCGAGACTGTGGTTTTGGGTTTTTATTTGATTACTATGTAATGTATACATATATATTACTATTTGTACAGGTTGTATAAGCTTCATTTTGTATACCATGTTTATATCTAGAAATCGTAAAGGAGATAAAACTCTCCTCTTTTAATGAACTCCAATGTATACCTTTAATTTTGACAGGGTTTTATCCTGAACTTGGGGAATAAAACAGTTTATGCAGTCTTCTTGAAATATAAATATTTTGTTTACAGTACAGTTTTGAATCAATTGGTTTTTACCTGTGTTTTAAAAAAATATGTTGTGTAAGCTCGGCTTAGTAAGCCTATCTGAGTTCGAATACTTCAGATTCCTATAATTTAATATATACTTACATTTACCCTCTATAAATTATTTAGATTAGTAACAGGTAGGGTTTCCTGTACATGGTTAATATATTGACTTATTTTAATATTCAAGGAATTGTATATGTTGTTATATTGTTCATATTTTTTTTGAAATATAAAGTCTTAATGTTTTTAAAAGAATTCTTTATGTATCTGTCAGTTATACTTTGGTACAAGGTTTGCATTTTATTAAGATAAGAACATTTTAT
>LPNX010102469.1:0-34935 GCA_001517045.1 Pseudotsuga menziesii | reverse complement strand
TAGTTCTGTTAGTAATAGAAAATACAATTTCTTTTCTTGTTCTAAAATCCAACATGATGACTTAAGTCTAACCCTAACTCTACCACTCATACAGAATACTATAGCTCTGACAGTAAATAAAAGTACGCAATTCTTTAAACAGACTAACAATTTATCTTATAACTACATCCTACAATCTTAATTCGTAATCTCACCCCTGTGCTGGAGAATGGTCTGGTAACTCCAGGCGAGGAAAAAATGCAGGTGTGGTTTTATTTCTCATCACAATGATTCCAATTAATAAACAAACTGAGAACACTTTCATGACTAAACCCTCTAAGTTTCTACATCATAAACTGCAACATAACATTCATTCATACACAAATATTAAAACACAAATTATTAAATAGAAGAACATGTTATGGAGCTTGGACAACAACAGCAATGGGAGGTCATTCCTCCCTACCAATTCCTGGAGAGTGCTCAAACAGTGACTCCTCAGGACCCACGAGCTTGCTCTGGTCTCCCTGGCTAGAACTAGGTGCAGCAATAGTCAAATACCAGTATTCAGACTCGGTATCAAATCTGAACTTATCAGTAAGTTCTCCCAGCTAACAAGCTGTAATAAACCAAGTTACTGCAGCATTCCTCTCAGAACAACTTCCTTACTGTTTTTCCCTTTTTTCCCAATGAATTTCCTGAATAACATTCCACCTGAATGATTCTTCTATGGAAAATATCTGAGCAACCCCAGCTCTATTCATTGGGTACTTTTAAAAGATTGCCTAGGTCTTTTTGGGTTAGTTGTCATTTATTGAGCCACGTGCTCTGATCCCACTTTCTTGGGGGATCATGACCCCAATTATAGGGAAGTTGCCACCTGCAACCTAGGAAGTGTTTGAGGATGCTGCCACTTGTCTTTTTCCCTCCACCTAGTTCCTTCCACCAGTTTGACTAGTAACCTCTTATTAACAGCTCTCCCATGTTGTTGTCTCCACATTTTATTTATTAATAATAAAATATTCAGAATTACATTCCACTTCTTTTGACTCTGGTGAGTCATCAGTTCCTACTTAGCATTAAATTTAACATAATGTCTTAGGAAATATAATTAAAATAATTAACATTATTTTACAAAATTGGGGTGTGTGACAAGGAGGATCAAATTTAAAAGACAAGGAGAGAGTACATGCCTTGGTTTCTTGAACCTCAAGCTCACCTAGCTTCATCATTGATTATGGAGCTTCCAGACATATGGTTTCGACAAGGGAGGTATTTTCCTCTCTTGATATGTCGAAAGGTCCACCAATAGTTTTGGGAGATAACTATCTAACTAACATTATGGGAAAGGGAATGATTGATCTTGACAATGGTAATTTCAATAATGTGTTGTATGTTCTAGCTCTTGCCTCTAATATCTCGTCAATGTATCAGATGACTCATACTGAGTCTCCAAAGAAAGTCATATTCTCCCCCAATGAATTTGAAATCACAGATATTTCGAATGGTAAAGTCATAGCAAAAGGTGTTGTTGATCACACTTTGAAGGTATACACGTTTTCCCATTTTCTACCCTACTCAAACCCCTCTTCTCTTCTTACTCATGCTAATGAAGCAAGCAAGCTTTGAAATGAAATATTTGGCCATATTAATTGTAGGTATGTTTCTGATTTGAGTGATAAAGATATGGTCATAGGGTTACCAAAGATCAAGTTTTCTAAAGGAGTCTGTCAAGGTTGTATCCTAGGAAAACACTCAGAGCACAAGTATGAGAGAGGTAGTCATGAGAGAACCTCCATACCCCTAGATTTGATCAACAGTGACATTGCTGGTCCATTTCCCCATATGTCCATGAGTCAATCCAAATATGTACTCACTTTCATATATGACTTTTCCAAGTATTGTTGGGTCTATTTCCTAAAGCACAAGTCTGAAGTTTTTGACCTCTTCAAGGTGTTTTGAGCCTTGGTTGAGAAACAGTCTGGGAGGAGACTCAAGATCCTCATATATGATAATGGTGGTTAGTATTCAAAGCCTTAGTTCATATTGTATCTCATAGATGTAGGTATCCACATGCAGCATTCTATTCCTTACACACCATAGCAAAATGGTGTTGTTGAGAGAAAGAATAGATCATTGAAGGAGATTGCAGCTTGCATGATAGAGGCTAAAAATTTGCCACCAAAGTTTTGGTCTGAGGCTATAAAATGTGCATCCTATATCCAGATTAGGGTGCCACATAAGAATATTTATGGTATTATTCATTTTGAATCTAGAGTGGGAACAAGCCCGATGTGACCCATTTCAGGATTTTTGGCTCAAAGATTTGGGATAGAATTCCAACTGAAAAAAGGAAGTCTTTGCAACCCCAAAGCCAAGAGTGCATATTTGTTGGGTATTATAAATATTTAAAAGGGTACAATATGATAATATTTAACACAAACAAATATTTCATTGAAATAAGTGTTCAATTTGAACAAGAGTCTTTAGTAGCAGTTGACGTTGGAGAGTCCTCTTTATCACCATAACCTCTGATTGTAAGTGAAGAGACTAATGAGTTTGTTTATTATGATATGTCTGATAATGATGATTTAATTGAATATCCTAACATCCATACAATACCAAAATGGGCATCAAGGACTATTCATGCAACTGGGGAACTAGCTAGAAATCTTAGTGACACTAGGAGGACTATATCTCAATTTAAGAGTGCCCTTTGTGTGAAAGATCCACTCTTTCCTGAGAAGTGTTATTTTATGGTTGAATACTATCCTCATACATATGAATATGCATCACATTATCCAATATGGAAAACAGCCATGAAATAAGAATTCAGCTCGCTCCTAAAGAACAACAGATGGGAACTGGTTGATCTTCCCCAAGGGAGAAAGCTAGTAAAGTGTTAGTCGGTATTCAAAAATAAGTTTGATGCTAATGGTTAACCTTTGAAATATAAGGAAATATTGGTATCCAAGGGATACTCACAAGTACATGGTATTTATTACAATGAGACCTTTGCACCAATGGAAAAGATGGACTCCATAAGAATAGCTCTAGCCATTGCAGCTTCGAAGCAATGGGAAGTACATCACATGGATGTGAAGTGTTCTTTTCTAACTAGAGATATTAATGAAGATATTTATATGCATAAATCTGAAGGTTTTGTTTCTAATCCATATTTAGTGTGCAGGTTAAAGAAATCATTATATGGGCTGAAGCAAGCCCCCAGGGCTTGGTATGCCAAGATTGATGGCTTTCTATTGTCACTAAGTTTTGTTCAATGAAAGTTTGATCCTAATGTCTATTTGAAGTTGATTCATGGTTCTTTAATGATTATTGTTCTCTAGGTGTATGAACTACTGATTACAGGAAGTTCAAAGAAAGAGATTTCCTTCTTGAAGGATGCAATGAACCATGCATTTTCCATGATAGATTTGGGTTTGTTGAGCCAATTATTGGGTCTCGAAATCGCTCAATCACAACATGGAATCAAATTCCATAAGTCCAAGTATGCTTCATATTTTCTCACCAAGTTCAGTATGAAATATTGCAATCCAATCAAGACTCCATTCCTTTCAGGATTTAAGCTTGAGGAAGCAGGTTCTTCTTCTATGATAAATAACACACTGTATAGGAAGTTGATTGGGTTTTTACTTTATATTACACATACTCGACCTGACTTATCTTATGAAGTTAGTGTGTCTTAGAGATACATGGATCAGCCTCATGAGATCCACTGGAGAGAATTTAAGAGGATCCTAAACTTTATTCAGGGAACAAGGGCTCATGGGATTTTCTATAAAGCAAAATCTAACTTAGAGCTAGTTGGATTTACTGACAGTGATTGGGCAGTTGACAACACAAATCAAAATTATACTTCAATATATGTGTTCATTCTTGCAGAAGGACTAATCATCTGGTCAAGTAAGAAGCAGAGTGCCATGGCACTCTAATCTATAGAGGAAGAGTATAGAGGAGTTGTGAATGAAGCTACTCAATGTTTATGGTTGCGAGGGATACTTGGAGAATGTGGTTTCGAATAGGAGCTTTCAATAGTCATATATTGTGACAATCAAAGCACCATTCAAATCTCCACTAATTCAGTTCAAATATAGAGAACCAAGCACATTGAGATCCATATGCACTACATCATGGAGCTTGTGCATGATGGTACCATTGCTCTACTCTACTGCACATCTTCATAACAAGTAGAAGACATCTTCACCAAAGTTTTTTATAAGAAGACCTTCAGTAATCTAAAATCACTTCTAGGAATTTCTGATTATGTGGTGAAGCATGATGGATGACAAGATTTCCAAAATTTTGTTTGTTGTCCATGTTTAAGGGAGGATTTTTTGCATTGGGTTTTTTCCTCTTTCCTTGGTTGTATGGACATGAAATATGTAAAGGGTGACTAAACCTTGTTGCTAGGCCCTATATTTTTCTAATATTTACTCATAAAGTCAAGCTTAATGGGGGGTGTTATAATAATCAACCCATAGTTACCCATATTAGACATCAATTAATCATTTTTGTCTTATTCATAGATTCCCGGATTCCTCTCTATGCTAGTTAGCTTCCACATGCACCTATAAGTCAATACTTTCTAAACTGGGTCATGGAGCACTTTGGAATCATCCTAGAAACTATTTTAGCAAGTCTTCTTTTATTATTGGTTCTTAAAAGCACAGTTCTACTTTTTCTGGAAGCTTCCTTGCTTTACAATAGTTTTAAGGCATAAAGGAAAATCTATTCTAGGAGAACTTGCCTTATTTTTTTCCCACATCCTCCTCCTTCATTTTCTCCAAAAAAGATAATGAATGAGTTTTATTTCCATCACTTATTATATTTCCCACTTTATTTACCCAATTTGTGAGCATCTGCATAGATTTGGAAAGTCTTTCTTGCACCTATGGGGGATTTGACTAGTTTTAGGAAGCCTTCTTTTTGACCAATTCAAAAAGAAACCTAATGCTTTTGAATATCCCATGTAATTATATATTTTAGAATCCTATTAATTCATATGGTTGGCTAATGTACACTTATTCAATAAAGGATTAAGCTATGCTCCAATTTTAGTCTCCTTTTGTGTGAATTTTGTGTGTTTGATTAGCAATTTTGTGAGTGTAATTGATGTAGATAACTTGGGTTAAATTTCCACAAGTATCAGACTATATGTGAATTCATCATAACTAGTTTATTTCAACTAATATAAGAATTGAAAACAATAGTAATTCAACCAAACAACTCCAAACTATAATCTGACTAAATTAGCAAACCTAAGAAAGATAAGTAACTGAAAGGGACTGGAGCTGATATTGACTGTAAAATTTATTGGAACACATGCATAACAGAAACTATCCTACACAATCAACTGTCACACCACACTATTGCAGCTTAAAAGGAATGCAAACATTGACTATCAAAGGAAACACAATGATCAACCATTACTGTTGCAACTAACTGTAAATAATGCATCTATTGTAATTTCCACACCACAAAAAAAAAAAAAATCAAAGACTCTAGTTAACTCGGTGATATCTATGGGAAGGCATGCCCAACCTTCGAACAAATATGTCAGCGCTAACACAAATTAAGACATAGAAATATGAAGAATCATGCTCCTTATATTAAAAATGGTGAATTACAGTTACAGCTCTCTGTCACATCTTACACAATCTGATCAATAATCAACCAAACCTTGGCTCAAAATGCCTCTCCATATTTATACATGGACAACATAACCTTCATCCACTAATATCAGGTAGCCATGAAGATCTATGATATTTAGGCTACCTTGTTACAGTTGTGAGTGACATTGAATGGAAATAAGGAATATAGGGAATATTGTTTCTCTAAATATTAGTGGGTAGAACGAACCAATTATATAGGATATACCATGTTTGTTGCAGCTATTCCTAAAGCAGTGACATGTTGTTGTAGCTACCACATGGAACGATGACCTCTATTTGCATCTAGTGTGTGGAGCTGGGACTGGTAGGTAACAGCTGGTACCGAATACTCATTTTCTCTTCAGACCAAGAGGGTTTCTACACCTTTGTTCCTTAAGGCTCGAACTATCTTTATAAAATCAATACATGTTAGCACACTTCACGAGATAAATTTCTAACCATAAAAATATTAGGTATTAATAGAATAAAACAATAATTAATGATACCTGTAAAGAATTAAAATGAATGTGAGGAAAAACATCTATCTGTTGTGTAGAAATGAAGAAGGACAAGGAAAAAAGGATATAATGGGTGTGCTAAAAAAGGGATATTACAGGACCCAACATGAAGCTTGGATTATTTGACTTTAGATTCCCCTTCATTGATAATATTTAACGTATCCCAAGCTTGCTTCACGGTCTTGCATCACATAACTTTTGTAAAAACAAATTTTGTCAATCCATTTAAGATAGCATTTAGGGCTTTGAAATTGCCCTCATATTTTCTTAGTTGCACTGGGTCTGTAGGTGCTTGGTCTTCTATTTTATACTCCTTTTCATTTTCTTCCCAAACCTTTCATCCAATGGACATCAGATGGCACTTCATTCTCACATTCCAGTATGCATAATTTTCTCCTATGAGTAATGGAGGTCTGTTAGTGGCTAGAGATTCTTGTTGATCCATAGTGGTTTTTTTAAGTAGGATCTTCATTCTAGTGGTTAAACTGTAGTGAAGGAGCCCTCTCTGATAAAAATTGTTGGAATATTGGACAATACTCAAAGGCGGGGGTGAATCAGAATTGTTAATTTTTGTAATTTAAAACCACTTTTAACATTAATCATTAACACACATAATCAACAAGAGACATAGAACACCAATTGTATCGTGGAACCCAATTGGGAAAACCACCAATACGTCCTATTACTATAAAATTATATTTACAACTAATTTCTTCCTCCTACAATAAAAAAGGATGGTACCGCACCCTATTTACCAGCAACTACTAGAAGGAGGCTACAACCCCCTAGTTTTATCAGCTGCTAGTGAAACAATTCTACAAAACCCTATTTACCAGCTACTAAGAGAAGGTGTCTTATACCCCCTACAGTCTTATAGCCTGCCGTAGCACCACTCTACCACACTTCTTTGATTTATTCAGACTACCAGATCTTCTTGGTTCTTCAATTTTGTCACTGATCTTTCATCACTTCCTTGGTCTCTGACTTCTTATGTTGCTACATTGATATTAACACAAGAGACATCTTTCTTCTCATTCAAACTTCTATTTAAATACCATTAACATATATTTCCAGCATCATACTCTTTCAACAAACATGCCCTTTTAATATGGAACATGTCTTTTCATCAAAAACACCCTTTCAATAGCTTACTCTATTTAACTTTTATCAGTCACGACTTTTCCAATTGAACTAATTTATTTTGTTTATAACTCATTCATTTAAATTAAACAATCATGCCTTTTTATTTTAGTTATTCTTTCAGTACATTATTTTCTCTGTTTTAATCAATCCTCTGTTCATTAAAAAACCCTTTTATTTAATATCTCTATAAATGATAAAGTCTTCTTTATAATATTAGTTTCAATCTTATTCCTATAGCCTAAAACATACGTTGTGTTTTTTTAATTAACTTCCTCTAGCATTCTCTTTTTATATTTATGTTTTTTTTCCTGTAGCTCACTTTTTTTTTTCAGCAAAAGAACATTCTATTTTTTTTTGTAATTTTATTCAGCAAAAAACTATGAGTTGACCAGAATGGTGTCCCAATATCTTCGATTGTTTCGGTCTCACTCGCAAGTCACCTTTGACAGTGTCGACCAATCTCTCATATCGTTTCGGTGCTCAATCGCAAGTTACACCGACATAGAAGATTCAGCCAACCATTTCACAATGACCGGATGAGTTACACTGATTGTTTCAAAGTGTCTGGATGAGTTACGCTGACCATTTCACAGAGACTAGATGAGCTACACCGACTGTTTAACATCGACTGGATGAGTTACACCGATTGTTTCACAGTGACTAGATGAGTTACGCCGACCATTCCACGGTGACTGGATGAGTTACGTCGACATGGATTATTCAACCAACATTTTTGGAGAGACTTATTCAATTTCCAAATTTTTCATAGTGTTCTAGAAGAATGTTATATTGCAACAATGACTTCCTAATAGCACCTGAACATGAACTTCCTAGCCTCATCACACATGACACATCATCACTTCCTTTGACTTTAATAAACTTCTTTGACATCAATGACAACTAAACTCAATAGAATAATGCAATCATGAAAATAAAAGTGTCAAGGATGACCTTAATTAGGATAACATAGAAGAATGAAACCCAAAACATGTTGCAACAAATTATAAGGATAACGTACAAGAATGAAACCCAAAAGATGCTGCAACAAATGAATATATGAACATTCATTCTACTAGTGGTCGTAACTGAATATGTTCTAGAATCTCAATATCAAAAGGTTCCACAAGAAAAACAAGTATAATACTGTTGGACAAGGAAGTAAGTACATTATGAGTAGTTGTCGCTACAGATAAGACAACAAATTAAAGCATGCAGAAATATCAGAAATCTACAAAAAACAAAAGATCAAAAGAACAACATAAGATTAGAAGATTAGAATAATACTCCATATAGTTGTTATTCATTCATCTATAGAATCATATGCATGAAAATATTTGAATGGAAATGCGACCAGTTATTTCAAGAACTTTTAAACCATGGCACCATTATTCATGGAAAAAATCCTAGCTACAACTTTCTCATAGAATATTGATGAACAAATCTTTTCAGAGTGGGATAACTTGTAACATACCAAATAGAATGATATGCAAATCAAACAATAATTTAGATTAAGTAATTAATTAACAAATATTGTATGTGATAAATGAAACAAGGACATGAGAAGAGTCGTAACTCTTCACTATTATGTATTATATATATGCTGAGAGACTATGTATTCATATCATCAATTCAATTACAAAAATATATTTATTTATTTAATAAGATAAACATGTAATTTGTTACCTTATACTAAAAACTAAATCCCATGTTTTAATCTTCTTCATCAAGGAACGATATCCTTTATCCATAGTATTTCCCATTCAATTTGACGATTTTCATTTGCATATGCATACGGATCACATGCCTATGGGACACTAACCATTAGAGAAACTCTACCATGTTATTTTTTTTTACTTTTATTCTACTTTGAGTCATTAATATCTCCTACATCTTCTCCAACATCTTTAATTGTCTTAGTATATCCCAATGGGCTAGATAATATTTTTGAGATGAAGGATTCCATGTATCAATCAATGCATTAGAGGGTCGAAAAGGATTCCTCAATCCATTTTTCTATTATATATTCATTGATTAACTACAAGTCGAAGCATGCAAGTGAGCAAATTATCCATTTCAAACTCCAAAAAAGGATGCAGTCAATTCTACTTCTATCATAATTTGAAAAGAACCATAGCCCATCAAACCATAAGAGGAATTCAATATTTTGATACTTGAGTTATTTTCATCAAATACAACATCCCATCAAATAATCCATCAAATAGTGATCTATTGTTTGATTATATCAAACAATTTGTAGGCATTTAACTCTTCAAAGTAGTCCATCATGATGAAATCATAACTCTTTGCAACCAATTTATTCATGTAGTCATTGGAATTTTCTCCCATGTAATACATATAAATGTTATAAGGTGACTAAATGATGGTTTCCTTCCACTCCATTTCTCAATATGAGTGATTTTAAGGAAAAATATAGACAAAATAAAGTTCAGTAGATAGCTCGAGCAATAGATAGCTTATACCCACAAGCTACTTAACAATTATTCATCTTGAGAAAAACAACATTCCATTTGGAACAAAGTCCATTTTTTTCTTTCTACCACTCCATTATTCTAAGGTGTGTGAGGTACATATATTTTCAAAGATATTTCATTTTTTGATAGATAATTTTCAAACACTCCTCCCACACATTATCCATCATTGTGTAATCTTAAACAATTCACAAGTTGAACAAATTTCTTTTTCATATAATGTCGTAAAGTCCTTGAACCTTTCAAATACATGTGTCTTATTCTTGAAAAATGTACCATATTATACTTGTAAAAATCATTAATTAAGGTTAAAATATACCTCACACTTTCTAGTGATGGTTTGTCACATCTAACATAGTTCATTATGCACAAGTTCTAGATGTTTTTTTATATTCGTACTTTTATTGTCTCAAATGGGGCTTGGCGATGATTTACAAGAACACACCATTCACATATTGTTTGGGTACATAGGGTACTCCCAAAATACTGAACACCTTGAGTAACTGCTTCACACAAATAGATCACAGATCAACACACAGATGTTTGTCACGTGGTTAAAACCTTCGAGAGGGAAACAGTCCACGGCCCCAGCCAAATAGCTACTTGGAGAAATTTATTGTGCAAAAGAAAGAAAGTTACATGAGCTTCTCATAATCAATCAACTAGCCAAGGACCCTCTATGCTCTTTAAATAGAGATCATAGACCAATCGGGTGTTAAACCACGGATCAATGGTAGGTATGATCTAAGAGAAGTTGAACCATCGGATCACTCTATGTCTAGAACATATTGTGACCGTTGGACTTGAATATTTACAAATGCATACTAATGCATACTAAAGAAACACATTTTTACCTAATGGATATATTACACAAGTTGATCTTAACTAACTCCTAAGTGTCTAAATATCCTAACATCCCCCCTTAAGAACAACTTGGGATAGGATTGAAGGATTTACAAAAGTGACACTATTAGGAGAAGGAAGGAGGCATTAGATCCTATCCCCCCTTAAGGACACATTCCTGAACTCCTAACATAGACTGAAGTTTAGAAAACTTCGCTTCTGTAAGAGACTTGGTGAAGATGTCTGCAAATTGATCATCTGTAGGGCAATAGAGAACTTCAATAACACTATCATGGACAAGATTTCTGATGAAGTGCATGTGTAGCTCAATGTGTTTTCTACACTGATGTAGAACTGGATATTTGGCAAGCTTGATGGCACTTTGATTATCACACCAAAGTGGAGTAGGATGCTGTTGCTCGAATCCAAACTCTAAAAGGATCTGTGAAAGCCATAAAGCTTCATGACTGGCATTAATTATAGCTCAATATTCTACTTCTGTTGAAGAAAGAGAAAGAGCTTGTTGTTTCTTACAAGCCCAAGTGACAGGTCCAAATCCCAGACTGAAAACATAAACTGCAATAGACTTTCGATCATCAGGATCATTGGCCCAATCTAAATCAGTGAAACCAACCAACAAAGGTTTCCCCCATGTACTGTAATGAATCCCAAACTGAATTGTACCTCGAATATATCAAATTATTCTTTTTTCTACTTTCCAGTGACTTCCATGAGGAGTTTTCATATAATGAGCAACATGACCAATGGAAAAGGAAAGGTTAGGATGGGAACGATTCAAGTATAAAATACTACCAACAAGCTGACGACACAAGGTGGCATCTACTTCAGGGGAAGTACAAGTGGTAGAAAGTTTGACTCCAGACTGGAAGGGAGAAGGGGATAGTTTACAATCTTCCATGTGGAAGCAACGAGAAGGTCAAAAGAATACTTAGACTCGGAAATAAATATTCCTTCTTTGGTTTGCAAGACTTGGAGACCAAGAAAATAATGCAAATGTCCTAATTTTGACATTTCAAAATTTTGCTTAAGACTGGATTTCACATGGGTTATAAGTTTAGGGTCACTGCCAGTAAGGATAAGATCATCAACATAAAGAACAAGTATGATGAGATGGTTTGCTACTTTCTTGGTATAGACATTAGGGTCATAATGGCATCTAGAAAAACCAGTGTCAAGGAGAAAGCTATCCATTTTGGCATACCAAGCTCTAGGAGCTTGCTTAAGGCCATATAAGGATTTCTTAAGGAGACAAACAAGGCTAGAGTTATTCTGAACATATCTAGGATTTTGTTCCATGTAAATTTCCTCATGTAAATCACCATGTAAGAAGGAAGACTTGACATCCATTTGATGGACTTCCCAGTTATGTACGGCTGCAAGGGAAAGAACAAGGCGGATGGAGTTCATTTTTTCTACAAGGGCAAAGGTTTCATTGTAGTCAATCCCTTCAACTTAGGAAAAACCTCTGGCAACTAACCTTGCCTTAAGTCTTTCAACACTTCCATCTAATGCATACTTAGTTCTGTAGAACCATTTACATCTGACAAGTTTTCTTCATTTTGGAAGAGGAATAAGATCCCAAGTATTGTTCGCCATTAAGGAACGATATTCTTCATTCATAGCTATATCCCATTTGGATTTCCTCAAGCTTCTGTAAAAGTTTCTGGATCATGATTCTCAGAAACTTGAGCCAAAAGAGAATAGGCTCGCTAAAACTGAGAACGTGTTTTACGTTGATCTCTAGGATCACCAGGAAGATCACCAGTTGGTTCACATGTTGAATGGACCCATCGAGGAAGTATTGGTGCTGGTGCAATTTGAGGAACATGAGCAGGCGGAGGTGGATTTTCATCCTCACTATCATCATCAAAAACTGGAGTTGGAAACCTTTCAAGGAAGTTGGAAGAAGAAGAAGAAGAAGGCACAATTGTCGAATCAGGCTCGCAGGCCAAAGATGGCACACTCGCCAAGTTAGGTTCACAGGCCAAGATATTTTCACCAAATTTAACATCTCTTCTAATGATTATATCATGTGAATGGGTTTGAAGAATTCTATAACCTTTTACATCTTCATAATATCCAACAAATATGCACTTTTCACTTTTAGGCTGCAATGCTTTCCGTTTTTCATCCGAAATGTGAGCCCATGCTTCACAACCAAACACATGAAAGTGACTTACATCTGGTTTAATTTTACTCCATGCTTCTTTCGGTGTTATACCTTGTAAAACTTTAGTGGGTGTGTGATTAACTATGTAATTTGCACAATTTATGGCCTTAGCCCAATATTGAAGACTTAGTCCCTTAGAATGGATCATACAATTAGCCATTTCTTTTAAAGTGCGGTTCTTCCATTCAGCTACACCATTTTTTTGTGGTGTATATGAAAAAGTGTGTTGTTGTTGGATTCCTTGTTCAGTGTAGAAAGTAGTGAACTTGTTGCTAACATATTCTCCTCCATTGTCAAATCTTAACTTAATAATTTGATGACCAGATTTTTTTTCAACAAGGGCCTTGTAGGCCAAGAACGTGTTAAATACTTCGCTCTTAAGTTTTAGGATGTAAACCCAAGTGCATATAGAGTAGTCATCAATGAAAGTTAAGAAATATTTGAAACCAGAAAAGGATGCAGATGGAAGAGGACCACACAAGTCACTATGCAAAAGCTCCAAAGGAACCAAGGCATGCTAAGAGGCACGTTTGTCAAAACTGTCCCGATGATTTTTTTCGAGTACACAACCAGAACGAACACCATTGTTGAAAGATACCATTGGAAGACCAGTCACCATATTGTCTTTACATAGTTGTTGCAATGAGCGATAATTTAAGTGACCAAATCGCTCATGCCAAAGTTTGCTCAAGTTATCACTATGAGCAACAAAAACTAAAGGAAAAGGTGATGATCCAAAGTTGTTAAATTTGTACAACCTGGTAATATCATCAATAGTTTCAGTAGCAAGGACATTTTGAGGATTTTTAAAATCCTTGATTACAACTTGGTGAGGTGTAAACGTCATAGTTTTACCTTCACCTGAATCAGTAATTTGATAGACTAATAACAAATTGCAGGAAATTTTTGGAACACATAGTACATCACTGAAATGGCCATTTTCTACTGGAACTATTCCAGATCCTACAACACTTAGAGATCTATCATCACCAACAAATATTTGTTTGGTGTTACATTCATGCATAGTAGAAAATATGGCTTGATCCTTAGCCATATGATAAGATGCTCCAAAATCAATAAGCCATTCATTTGAAGTAGAAGAAGAAGATGTAGTATAAGAGTAACCAGAAGCACAAAGTGCATGTCCATGAGAGTTAGATTCTGAAGATGAATCTATGCTGATGTGGTGCTTCTTCATTGTTGCTTCCAAGGCTGCCATCTTCTTGAAACACTTAGATTCATCATGATTATCTTTCCCACAAAAATTGCAATGACGCTTAGTCTTATTTCCTTTTTTCTTGGATCCTTTGTCATTTTTTAAAGAAGGAGCTGACTAAGAGGGTTTGGGACCCTTGTTGTTTGTCTTATTATTGCGAAAATTCTATTTCTTGGGAGGCTTGGACTTTTCTTTCTGTTGGGACAATAAGGATTTCCCAGATGTATATGCATTGTTAATTATTCCAAGATGAATGAGCTTATATTGCTCTATAATTAAGGAATCACAAAAGGATTCAAGACTAGGTGTTAACACCCAAAAAGTGTTCACGACCTCATCTACCCCATTACATGGCTCATTTGTCCATTTTCCTACCATATTTCCTTGAAAAAACCTGAAAATCCCACTAAAAAGCCTCCAAAAGGCCTAAAATGCCTCCAAAAGGCCATAAAACCATCAAGAAAGCCTTTTTTCCTCCAAAAATATCCAAAATTCCTCTAAAATAGAAAAAAATCCCTAAAAAGGGAAGAAAAAATAAAATAATGAGGAAAAGGAGGAAAAAACCCTATACAACTGCCCTAAACCATATGGTTTCCAAAACCATGGGCCAGCACTCCACCACTGAAAAACTATAAATAAGTGATGGAGTCCCCTTATTTCACATCCACAATCATAAGAGCCCTTACTCTGCCAAACTAGTTCTTGAAACCCTAGCTCACCCTTGAGCTACATTCACCTTGAGAGCCCTTTTTGGCCCATTTCCACCATTGGAGAAAGAGAAGGAGCAAGTTGGAGCTCGGAGCAACCCTCTTGGATCACTGCAACGGGCTTCATCAACATTCACATTGGAGGTAATATTAATACCAAAACCATTATTTACATTTTGTTTTTCTGTTTTATGCACATGTTAGAGTTTCTTTTTTAGCTCTTTAATTTACACATATTGAACTGCTACTAAGGAGTCCCTTCTCCTTAGTAGGTGCTCATTTTCACAAGCTAGGGGTAAAACCCTAGCCACAGTTTTGGCGACTCCACTAGTTATTTAGTTTTCTGCAATAATTTCTCGTTTTTTCCTTTCGGCTGTCCCTTTCGGCCACTGTAAACTGCATTTTTTCCCTCTGTAGTCACGTCCCGACCACGTCTTTCAGGCCTTTACCTGCGATCCGACCGTGGCTATCAGATTGTTTCCGGCGCCCTGCCTATGGATTCAAGTCTGTTACCTGCGATCTGACAGCGGCTAATCAGCCTGTTTGCTGCGATCTGTCTGCGCCTGTCGGCCATCTTCCCGCGTCCCGATCGTGCCTTTCAGCCTCTTTGTTGCGACCCGACCGCGCCTGTCTGCCCTTTTCCCATGATTCAACTGCGCTTTCTACCCTATTTCCTGTGGTCTGATTTCTTCTGTCGTCCAGAAATCCACGACCTGTCCGCGCCTATTTCCCTCAAACCCGCGGTCCGACCGCCCAATTTCGCCACAGCCCCGCGGTCCTATTTTTTGAACCCAGCCCCTTTGCTGCAATATTTTCTACATCTGTACAGCCATCTGTTCCACCTGCAGCCCTACTTCCCTATAGCCTTTTCTGCAACATCATTTCCGTTCCCTTTTACAGAATCTGTTTAAAATTTCAGCATTTTAATTCAAAAAATTTTGCATGTTAAAGTTGTGAGTTCAGTATTATCGATTAGAAAGTTGCCCCTTTGTGTGGCACTTCTATTTCGGGTTCATCACCTCACGAGCACACACTCTGTCACCTAATTCAAGTGAGCCTTAAAAAACTACTTAACTCAACCAATATTCTAACCCCACTTGGGGAACACAAAAGAATCTTTGTAGTTAGGTAGGATCGAGGGGATATGCTTCCAATAACACCCCTTGGTTACTTACACTTGAGACATAGCTGTTGTCCAATTAGGGAACCAAAATCCCCTAGTACTTTTTGGCACAGTCACCACCAGTTTACCAGCGGGCCTCTCCCTTAGGAAGGTTGAAGTTGCGAGATTGGTTCCAGAGGCCTAACTAGAATACCGCACTCCATTCAGTAACTGAAGGGCTACCTTTCGCAGTTCTCGGGATATCCCTGTATAGGGGTATCGCGGTAAAAGGACCAAACTGCAGATTCACCTTTCTAGATGTGTCATGAACGGGGTATCTTAGTTTCCATTCTTCTAGGATTGACCACCCGGTGTCCCTCCTGGTAGGGGGATATCTTAGCCACTTGGATTTCCTATTCATATTGTCTGACTTGGATTTCATCACCTTGCAAAGGATATGTCTAGTTGAGTCAGAATAATTTTAGTTAAGTGTTTGCATGCTCCCTTACCTCGTTTTGGTCTAGTGATTCCACCATTTTTTATTTTGAGGAAACCTGCTGCTTGTTGGCTTTCTGACCATTTCTGTTGACACTCCACCTATTGTAGCACAGTTGTTACATTGGGTGTTTTGAGTTGGTTGTTGGCCTAAGTGCCCTATTTTTTGAGCTCTCCTTCTGCACACTCGGTTGCATTAGGGTTTTCGAGCTGTTTTTTACCCACCTCAACCCACAGAGATTTGACACCATCTGTCACCATTGAGTCTCCAAGACATTCTCGGCGCCTCAGGGGCGAACCCCCACAGCACGGTTCACTTGAAACCACCCATCATTGACACAGATCATCTTCACTTGATACCACTTATCATAGATCTCGAGCCTTGTCACTTGACTCCACTCGTCAGCGGCATCGGACTCTGTCACCAGATAGTGACGCCCCTTATTTTACCTCTGATTCTGAGCCAGAGTCTGAGAACCCCATTTACACTTCCCCTACTAGCCCCATGGCTGGTGTGACTTCCACTCCCATCTTGGTAGAGACCATTGGTGGCACATCCACCACTCCACCAGTTATCACACCTGCCTTGGGTATGCCCTCCATGGGGCTCCCATCTACCGTTCCCCTCACGGCACCTATTCTCACAGTGGGAATACCTATTCCCACTCCATCAGTGGCTCACACTACCCATGGTGGTGCAAGACCGTCCTATACCACCTTAGTTCCCCCACTTGGGGGCAACCTCCCTAACACTACCCCTCCACTTGGGGGCATTGGCCCCAACTTGGTCCCACCCACTACTGTGTCACATCCTTCTTCGAGTTTGCCATTCATGGCTAGCCTCAACCTGCCTGACCTAGCCAGATTGACCAACAACCCTATCCGACACGACCCTGCGTGGCCTCACATGCCCACCAAGCTCCCCTCTGACATCCCTAAGTTCGAGGGCAAGGCAGGTGAGGACCCACAAAACCACATTATGTCCTTCCATCTATGGTGTTCCTCCAACTCCATAGTGGACAACTCTATCCACCTCCATCTCTTACAGCGCACCTTCACTGGCTCTGCAGCCAAGTGGTATATCGAGCAACCCCATGGAACCCATTTCACCTTTGCTTCCCTTGCCTCAACCTTCCTGCAGTTCTTCCAGTTACCTGTCCGCTATGATGCGGGCATTGAGATCCTCCTATCCTATAGACAAAACACGGCTACCCACATCATGGACCACATTCATGAGTGGCGTCAACGTCGTAGCTTATGCAAGATCAAATTAGACGACCGTATATTCCTAGATTGGTTCCTCAAATCCCTTCTTCCTGTCATTGCTAAGGATGTGGCATCCGAAAGACCCCAGTCTGAAGAAGAGGCCATCCTTAAGGCCCAACAATTCGACCTCATTTACGCCTAGTCGGGTTATCTCTATACCATTATACCTGACGCCCCTCGCAGCGATTCCTCCCAGCACGATGCGCCGGGGGAATCCCATGCTGCTGATGGCATCATTGGCCGTGTCTCTTTGCATCCTCAACCATTTTCCATAGCACATCCTACCCATGGCCCTAACCTTTTGAGGGCTACCTCACAGTCTGGAGCAACCAACTCGTATGCTCCCATGACACATAACCACCATTCCCATGGACCCTCATGTCCACCTCAGTGTTTCGGTCATGTGACTCCCACTTACGCCCCCCCGGTCGCACCTCAGCCCTACTACCACCCGTAGGCTGCACCAGCTCCTGCGCCTTCACAAGCCCAACCCGATTATTACCCACCACAGGCAGCCCCTGCGGAAAACCCACAACCCGCTCCGCAACCCTATCAGCAACCCCCTCAAGTTGCTGCACCTGCGCAGCCTCCACCTACATATCATCCACCGCAACCTGCTCCAGAACCTGCGCAACCTCAGAATCCACCTGCTGCCCAAGGTAAAGTTTACGCCCAACAAAACCCGCTGCAAAACCAGAACAACCAACGCAACCAGGGCCAACAAAACCGCGGCCGAGGCCAAAATCGTGGAAACAAACAACCTACAGACCAAGCTGGTCAACCCCCTAATCCCCTCGATAATAATAATGCGGCCCCTACTAATCAAAACCCTGATCGCCCGCCAAAGAAGGATAAAAACCCCAAATTTGCGAACAAACCATCCTTGTTCTATTTGCGGGGTCTATGGCCACTACACACATACTTTCCCACACTTGGAGCGAGCTCGACAACTTTGGGTTGATGATGCCCACCGCCAAGGGCACGCAGCTCCTCCAGCACCACCCAACCCCCCACAACCTCAGCAGCCACCTTTGGTGCTGCAAAACCCCTTACCAAACCAAGGCATAGTGAACACTCAACCGTTAGCTCCCCCTCAAGCCAACGCACCAACCCAACAACAAATCACTTACGCTGCTCCGGATCAACCCATGTTTGACTCGGGTACCCACCACTTGTTGATGATGTCCTCCGATGAGGTCAACCTCCA
Source organism: Pseudotsuga menziesii (assembly GCA_001517045.1). Taxonomy (NCBI): domain Eukaryota; kingdom Viridiplantae; phylum Streptophyta; class Pinopsida; order Pinales; family Pinaceae; genus Pseudotsuga; species Pseudotsuga menziesii. The sequence continues at coordinate 16,107 of LPNX010102469.1, read as the reverse complement.
GACCCGACGGAACCAATATGGCTCCACCGCTGAAGCCCCTCCCGCCGATAAACCCACTAACGCTCATCCCACTGATCAGACATTACGTATACCTCCACCTCCACTAGATGGCACTCCCAAAGTACCTCGTTTGCCGCTTCGCCGTATCAACAATAACCCCAATGCATGGGCTACGTCAAACTACAACATTGTCAATGACTTAGCACAATCCCCCGCAGCCATGTTTGTGTTAAAAGTCTTAAAAAACTGCCCTTCACAGCGTAAGACTTTACTCTCAGCCATTGGGGCTATCGATCCAAATGATTCGAATTTAATGGCATTTGATTTGGACCAATCCAAACCCTGCATGCCTTCCACTTTAGCATTCCAAGTTTCTGTTTCCGTTCGGAATTTTGTCATCCATCGATGCATTATTGATGAAGGTGCCTCTACATGTGTCATGTCCACCTTCATCTGGTAGAAATTGGGATCCCCCCCTCTCTAGCAGTCCACTACTGCGTTGCAAGCCTACGACGGTCGTTCGGCTCAACCCCAAGGCCTATTAACTAACGTCCCCGTCCAGCTGGCTGGAAAAACCGTCCTCATCGACATCGAGGTTATTAATGCACAACTTGATTACAACCTTTTACTTGGCCGCAGCTACATGTACGCCATGCGAGCGGTTGCTTCTTCCGTTTTCCATACCATGATGTTCCCCCATGAGGGACGTGTGGTCAAGGTCAACCAACTCACCTACTATGATCCCAATGCCCCCGCAGCACCCAAAAATGTTCTCCCCATGGTTGAACAACCTGTTTCGGGTACCACCACCTCACTTGTTTCCTCTATGGGGCCTGAAGTTTACTCAGACGTGCCAATGACCTCGACCTTCCAATCTATTCCACCCCCGTCACCTGCCACTGACGTGTCTGACCTATGTACCCTGTCCCATCACACACAAACTCCTACTAATCAACCGCCCTTGTTGCCTAAACCCCCTTTGGTACCTAGTCACATTGGTGTTACACCCATCCATACCATTCCTTTTCTCATCCCTCCCTCAGGAGTAGTTAGCGCCCCGGTCATGGCTACCCTTAGCCTCCCTGGGTTAACCTTAGGATTACCCATTTGGTATCTTTCGCCTCCCGTTCCCCCACCGACACCGGATGTCATCCTGCAACCGGTACAACCCATTGTCACTACTAGTCAACCACCTCTCAACGTCGCTACCCTGTCGTCCTCCATGAACCCCCCCTCTCCTCTTACCAAACCAACTGGGGGCAGAGGCCCCCAACCTTACTCTGATGTCCCACCTCCCAAGACAGTCAAAAACCCCCCTGTGTTTCGTGCTCCTCCCAAATGCTCGCTGTGCGACGAGTTGGGCCATGCGACTCACCAATGTCCTCAAATACCGGCAGTATAGGAACACATGCAAATGCTTGATGATGACCCCAGTATACCTGTTGTCCACCTTGATCCAACCCCTAAGCCTCGTGACAAATCCCTGCGCACTAACCACCCCTGTGCCATATGCGGTGTTTACAGGCATTACACCCATCACTTTCCCGATCTCCCTGATTATAGAGCGGCTATCTATGAGATGAAAAATCTCGATCTTGAGACGGAGCCACCCACCATTGAGGAGATCCACCCCCCGGTCCCTTCCCCTTCCGAAGAGGTTAATACCATTTATATGATCTCTTCCACACCTACTCCCTCGTCAACCGATTTGACGACACAAACGTACTATACCGCTCACACTGCTTCCCGTTTCTTTTTCAACCATGTTATCACTCGATTCGGGGTCCCTAAATAGTTGGTCTCAGACCATGGATCACACTTTGAAGATTCCATTTGGAAGGAGTTATCCACCCTCCTCAAGTTTGAACACCAATTTTCCTCTGCTTACTACCCTCAAGGGAACGGTCAAGTAGAAGCTGTTAACAAAATCCTAAAAACTATACTCCAACGCACTGTTGACTGGCATAAGTCCAATTGGCACCATATGCTATTCCCTGCCTTATGGGCTTACCGTACCTCCACCAAGACCGCCACTGGTTTTACCCCATTTCATTTAGTTCACGGTGTAGAGTCTGTCCTCCCCATCGAGTGTCAGATACCTGCCTTACATATCGCCGTTGAGCTTCTCCCCGATACCTCCCCCCTTGAGCAACGTCTGCTATCCCTCGAACAAGCTGATGAAAATCATCGTGCCACTCTCCAGAACATCGAAGCTGCCAAAAACCGCTCCAAAGCCGGTTATGACAAACATGTTCACCCGCGAATTTTCCACGAAGGGGACCTCGTCCTTGCCTATGACCAAGCCCACGACAAAACCGGTAAAGGAAAGTTTGAGTCCATGTGGCAAGGCCCTTACATTGTGCAGACTTGCCTCTGCAAGGGGGCATACATTTTAGCCGACTCTGAAGGCCACCCTTTACGCAACCCCCGTAATGGGTTGTATCTTAAACGTTTTTACCCATAACTGAAACCGCGACCTCATTGGTCCGCCTTGTACAGTTTGCTCTCTTTTTTGTTTTTCACCTTCTTTACCATAATCTTACATTCATCGTTCTTTTTGTATGCCCACAGATGGACCATCTTCCACCTTGTTACACTGGCTTTGCTGATGGCGCAAGCCGCTGGTCTCCCAACTTGGCCTCTGCAGCATGGGTCTTATATTCCCCTTCCAACAAACTGATTCACCTTGACGGAATATGTATCGGTGCCGCTACCAATAACCAGGCAAAGTATGATGCTGTGACCGGTCTCCTGACTGCTGCCCTCTAGATGGGCATATGTCACCTTCATGTGTTCCTGGACTCCCAGCTACTTGTCTCCCAGCTCAACAACTGCTACCAGGTGCGTGATCCCTGCCTATTTAGAAAATTCCTGCGTACAAAACAACTCAGCCGATAGTTTGAATCCATCACATTCACACATGTCCCAAGAGCTCACAATAGTGTCACAGATCAAATGGAAAATAACATCCTAGATTGGCATATCAATCACATCATGTAACACCGCCATCATGCATCATTATCCCATAGCATCTCATCTAAATAGATAAAAACCCAAAAAGACTGCATTGCATCAACATTTGCATCCATGTACATAAACCATAAAACCACATACAATACACAAGGGGCATCCACGTGCCCAACATCCTAGACTACTTGCATCCACGTGAAATACCAACATATCACACATCATAAAGCGCATCCATGTGCGTACAACTAAGACAACATCACAAAAAGGTGCATCCATGTGCACATATATATCAAAAAATACATGTCACAGTGCTATACATGTCCTGAGTACCCCTGTACTCAGCTATACAAAAAATGTCTGTACATCCATAAAGCCTCATAAAATACATGCCGTAGCTACAAAAATTGGGGGGGAGTCCCCTGCACTCCCTACTGAGAGTCATACCCTACATCACTGTCGGCACCTGCTGCCTCTGAATCCTCCCCTCGCTCCTCCTCCGGTAAATCCTCATCCCCTACGGACTCCTGTGCCTGCACCCTATCCACCAAGATAGCCACCCGGATCGTAATCGATATGAACTCCCAGGGTGCCCTCATGCAATCCTGAACCACGTCCAGATCGATGTCCTGCCACCCCTCGTTGGTGACCCCCACCAGCAAATAGTCTAGTAGTGCCTGTACAGACTCTAGCGTCCCCTCCGCATCCCGGCGACGCACCTCCCCCCGCCCAGGAAGAGCTGGAACGACCACAATCCCCCTCCGTGCCACATGCCCTGGTGGCGGCCTTGGGCCCACATCTGCAGATCACCCATTTTTCAGTAACAATACATCAATCAACTATCATATATAAAACTTGACAATGCAATCAAACCATACGTACCATCTGGTCCCCATGCCTGTCCCGGCGGCCGTGGTGCCTTTGGATCTCCGGTATAATCCATATCTCTATATGGATAATCATCAAGTGTCAATGGTATCTGGAGCCACTGCAGGTACAACTCCTGTGTAAAGTACCTGCCAACATCGCCGCCACCACGGCGGCGCATCATCTTGCCCCACCGCACCATCCGTGGCTCCCTCAAGCCTCCTGCTCTGATCGGCACCCGCGGCCGCAGTGTGGGTACCCTCTCCATAAAAAACGCACACAAGAATGAACCGTAGCAAAACCCCTTGCCAGATTCCTTCGCTGCTGTCAGCTGCCGCTGCACGTAGGTAAGGAACATCTGGCCCCACGCGTAATAAACACCGCCCAGTACGCGCTCCACTAGCTGCATCTGGCCCCCAAACACCTTCTCCGGTGACTGGGATCCCAAGACGTGCACCATGCATGCCGCCATGGCCTGCACTGCTGGTTCCTATAGGTCTCTCACCAGAAGTGCATTCCTATGTACCCAAGCCTCTGGACCACAATGACGCTCTAGCATGTCCTCCATATCTATGTCCACGGATACCCGCGGCTGCGTGTCTACCACCATACCCAGACAGGGCAACCCCGTCAAGAAGTATACATCGGTCAGGGTGAGGTCCACCCTCTCACCCTGCACTCTGAAATCCTGTGTGTCCAGCTCCCAGAAACTAATCAATCGGTTCAGCAGCAATGCTGCTGACCGCATCATGGGTACTTGGGTGAACTTTAGCAGTCCGAATAGCCCTAGCATCGATCGCACCCGGCGGTCCTCTCGGACGATGGTCATGATCTCATCTGGTATCTCCCGCTCCCTCCACAGAACCTACGGCATCCTATCAATCATGCCAAGTAGACTCATCAGACTCATATCAAACAAATAGTCCTTCCCCTCCCCTAAAAAACCCTAATAGCTCGGTCCAAAACCGTGGCTTTAGGGCCCCCTACCGCGGTTTCCGACCGTGGCTATCAGGCCTACAGTCGCGGTCCTTATCCGTGGCTGTCAGGCCTACAGTCGCGGTCCTTAACCGCGGCTGTCAGGCCCACAGTCGCGGTCCCCAACCGCGTGATCCCCCAAGCATCCCGCGGTCCACGACCGCGGCTCCGACCCACTAACCTGTGGTCCACCCCACGTGGACCGTACAAATAGTACCCTGGCCACTACCCACCCCCCAAACCCAATGACAAAGCTGGTATGAGTTTGACGGAATACCTGTATCTCCCGAATCTGAAATCGGCCGGTCGGATCGTCCAGAAATGCCACCTCAGATCTGGTCCACTCTGATCACTGGTCAAAGTCAAATAGTACAAATGACACTTGTCACATTGGGCCCACTTGCTATTTATAGTCCGTTGACTCTTTTCTTGTTTTGGCCATTCTGAACCCATACAGAGTCCGTTCTCCGAACCATTTCCACCATTGGAATCAGCACGACGAGACCGTCATGATGGTCACCTCGTTGCATTATTTTTTAGACACCGCTAGTCGCCTCGGTTTGCGTGCCACTTTGGCCGTTCTCCATTTTTTCACACCTTTTATATCGCCGAATTCATTTTTTCCGAGCTCGTGATGATGCTTGAGATCATTTCTTGCTCTCACTTGGTACAATTTCAACATTGTGTCCTGACACCTTGCTTCCTCGATTTGCGTGCCACATCGGCCGCCACCAGATTGTCCCACACTTTTTACATGAGCCATCCACTCCTGTCATACTGCAAATGTTTCATTATTTTGCCACCATTCATTCACCCCGTAAGGAGGCCCACCAGTGTTCCCCCTCACCCTTTGTTCCTGGTCATCATAAATGTTCCTTGATTGAACACTTCCTCCTTGCCTGGCCATTCATTCTGTTCGGTATACTTTTATCCCTTACTTCAGAGTCTTCTTATTGCTTTCAGACTCCTTAAAATTGAAAGCACCCACGAGCATGAACTGTCCTGGGCTCGTAAAAAACCACACGACAGTACCATTCCATTACTTCAGAGTCTTCTTATTGCTTTCAGACTCCTTAAAATTGAAAGCACCCACGAGCATGAACTGTCCTGGGCTCGTAAAAACCACACGACAATACCATTCCATTACTTTAGAGTCTTCTTATTGCTTTCAGACTCCTTAAAATTGAAAGCACCCACGAGCATGAACTGTCCTGGGCTCGTAAAAACCACACGACAGTACCATTCTATTACTTTAGAGTCTTATTATTGCTTTTAGACTCCTTAAAATTGAAAGCAACCACGAGCATGGACTGTCTTGGGCTCGTAAAATCCACACGATAGTACCATTTCATTTCTTCTGAGTCTTCTTATTGCTTTCAGACTCCTTAAAATTGAAAGCAACCACAAGCATGAACTGTCCTGGGCTCATATAAATCCACATGACAGTACCATGTTATATACACACTTCTGCTAGTTCCCTAACCCATGAAGAAGTCCCCCCATGCCTCTTGGCGCTATGATCGATCCTCTCGGTAGCACCCCCACTTAGGTCGCCTTTGTTCAGAGTATTCTGCAGTCTCCTGCCATTTTACCACAGCTTGAGTCTCCCTCAGCCCAGTTACCCTCCCAGATCAAATACAGTTATGACCCCCTTACCACCAGTCAGTTTCATATGCTACCCGATCTTCCCCGCCATCATACTCCGAACAAAGGAAGTTTGAGTCCCCCACTCTACTTGCCTAGTTATTCCCCCCATTTTATCAATCCTGCCATCAGTACTATCACATTTCAGTTTTCCACCTCACGCTCTCGTCAAGGAAACATCATTGCCTTGATAGTTGCAGGTCTCCCTCTGTCGACGACAGCCCCTCTATTCCAGAGGATAGACCCAGAGGCCCCTGCGCCTTGGACCCATCACCATCTGTGGTGAGTTCCTACGGACCATTTTGGGAGGAGTCATCACTGCCTCTCCGAGTGGTTGTTTCTCACATTCTCGACTTCAGCACCTTGATCGCATCGTTGAGAATCGCGCAGGATTTATATCCCTTCCATTATTTGTCGAAGACCCCGGATCTCCCCCGACTCTAGCGCATTGGTGAGTCACTTTGGAATTCCCAGTTATATGTTCCCGTGGATGTCCGGGCTGCGTTGGCGATTGTATTCAGAAGCCATCCAGTTCCATGCTTCCTTGAGTACCCAATTCAGTTCCAGTTCAGTGTACCATTGCGAGTATGACCCTTGTCACTTTGATCCAGCAGCTCCTCAGTTCCTTTGGTACCACATTCAGTAGCACTGCTGTCATTCCAGTGCATCAGTTTTTTAGCTCAGACATGATCATCCTAGCAGTATGTCCCAGATTTGTGTCCCTTCTGGACCCTTATGATATACACAGTGGTTTTTTATGTATCCTACAGGTCCCTATTTTTGGGCCTCACAGTTATGTTTATGTATCTTGATACAAGCATGGGTATGCCCGCCTCGTCCATATATTGAGATTCTTCCTCATTCAGTATTTGAGGCCATGTCTATGTCAAGTCCCCATATTTTGGACCCCACTGTTATTATTATGTTATATCCTGATACGAGCATGGGAATGCCCGCCTCGTCCATATGATCAGATGATTCCTCATCCATTATTGAGGTTATGTACTTTTAGTTCTTGCAGTTGGTTTGGGATCGTTGTTCCGGGTTTCAGTTTGTTCCTTCTCTTCTCCACACTCCAAGAAAACCATATATGACTTATGATGTCCATCGGCCATACGATGATCTTCTGCCCTCGCACATCAGGGGGCAATCTGTTAACACCCAAAAAGTGTTCACTACCTCATCTACCCCATTACATGGCTCATTTGTCCATTTTCCTACCATATTTCCTTGAAAAAACCTGCAAATCCCACTAAAAATCCTCCAAAAGGCCTAAAATGCCTCCAAAAGGCCATAAAACCATCAAGAAAGCCTTTTTTCCTCCAAAAATATCCAAAATTCCTCTAAAATAGGAAAAAATCCCTAAAAAGGGAAGAAAAAATAAAATAATGAGGAAAAGGAGGAAAAAACCCTATACAGCTGCCCTAAACCATATGGTTTCCAAAACCATGGGCCAGCACTCCACCACTAAAAAACTATAAATAAGTGATGGAGTCCCCTTATTTCACATCCACAATCATAAGTGCCCTTACTCTGCCAAACTAGTTCTTGAAACCCTAGCTCACCCTTGAGCTACTTTCACCTTGAGAGCCCTTCTTGGCCCATTTCCACCATTGGAGAAAGAGAAGGAGCAAGTTGGAGCTCGGAGAAACCCTCTTGGATCACCGCAACGGGCTTCATCAACCTTCACATTGGAGGTAATATTAATACCAAAACCATTATTTACATTTTGTTTTTCTGTTTTATGCACATGTTAGAGTTTCTTTTTTAGCTTTTTAATTTACACATATTGAACTGCTACTAAGGAGTCCCTTCTCCTTAGTAGGTGCTCATTCGCACAAGCTAGGGGTAAAACCCTAGCCACACTAGGCTCTTGATAGCTAGCTGCAGTCAAGGATTCTTTCATGGAGTAGAATGTAGATACAAAAATAGAATATGCAGGTCCAAGTTTGGAAAGAATGTGATAAATACATTGTTTGTCTTCTTTCTTAATCTTTCATTATGCACATAAGAGTCTAAGAGTTTTATACTTAGATAAATAGTCTTGAATGCATGAAAAATCATTTGGATTCAAGGAAAGCAACTCATTCTCAAGTTGATGACCCCGAATTTCATTGTGTTTACCAAACATAGATTCCAACTTTTCCCAAGCTTTATTAGGTTCATCAATTCTAGATATGTGGAATCTCAAATCAGTAGAGATTGACATCCCAATCAATCCACAAGCTTCATTACATCTATTTTCCCATTTAATTTTCTTATCATCATTAGTGGGTTCTATTTCTTTCCCCGAGGTTATCCTGAAAATTCCCCTACTTCGTAGAACATCCTCCATATGAGATTTCCATGAGAAATAGTTAGAACTTGTAAGTATAATATCACAAGGAGCAGCCATACTATAAAATAATAGTTGAAAAAAAAAAACAAAAACTAACTATCCAGTTGCAAAGAGCTCGGAAAAATATGCGGTTTTAAAAAAAAGGCACTGAAAACTGATTCTGGATGATGAAGTTATGCTTGATCAAAGAAAATGTTGAAGATGTCTCCAATAGTGACGTGGTAGATATTAACTTGACCAACTAAAAAAAAGAACCCCTCTCTTCCCAAGATCAACCTTTGACAATCACATTACAATAAAGTTGCTTTGAAGTGAATCACTTTTGTAGAATAAGTGAGGTTCACTTTTACAATAATGTTACTTTTAAATAGTGCGGAAATAAATTAAAAGACTTAAGTGACTCACTTTTTATTTTATTTTATTTATGTGAGATGCACTTTTACAATAAAGTAACTTGAAAATAGAAATTGCATGCACTAAAAGATAGCTTAATAAGACTTGAACTCAAGACCTATTAAGGAATAAAGCAACTTTGGACCAAGTGAGCTAAGTTTAAAAGGTACGTAAAAGAATGGAAACATGAAGGGGGCTTTTTTTTTGTTACTCTTCTCTCTCGTTCTCCGTGCTTGCCTTTTTTTCCTGCAAATCACAAAAAAAATGAAAAACAAAAAAAAAAAAAATTCCACACAATGGGGTTAGATATTGGTTAGCTTACCCAGAAAGTTTGTGTTTTCAAGTTTTCTTGTTGTTTCTGATTTTCCATGATCGCATAAGGTGCACGACAAAGAGCATATGTAGCTGAGAAGACAAGAAAAAAAATTTCCCTTGTTGTTTCTGATTTGTCGCGATCACGCAAGGTGCACATCAAAGAGCATACGCAGTCAAGGAAGGCAACAGTCTGAGACTAAAACAAAAAAAGATCTAATAATAAAACTTATAAGATATGAGAGATTAAAAAAAAATCCGTCATTGTAACATTATACCTTCAGATTTGCTGAAATGGGTGTTTCTGGTACAAACAGAAATAGTTTTCAATGAAACAAAAACTATTTCCCAATGGAAATGGCTCTGCGGATGCAATGGAATAGCTCCCACAAACCAAAAATGCATAGAAAATCTAGAACCAGAAACCCTTTCAAAGTTTCAATAACATCGGTTCCAGATCTAGATCAAAACCGAAAGTGGCTCTTCATAAAAGCTATGATACCATGTTCGGGTACATAGGGTACTCCCAAAATACTGAACACCTTGAGCAACCGCTTCACAAAAATAGATCACAGATCAACACACCGATGTTTGTCACATGGTTAAAACCCTCGAGAGGGAAATAGTCCATAGCCCTGGCCAAATAGCTACTTGGAGCAATTTATTATGCAAAAGAAAGAATGTTACATGAGCTTCTCATAATCAATCAACTAGCCAAGGACCCTTTATGCTCTTTAAATAGATATCATAGACCAATCGGGTGTTAAGCCACAGATCAATGGTAGGTATGATCTAAGAGAAGTTGAACCGTCAGATCACTCTATGTCTAGAACATATCGTGACCGTCGGATTAGAATATTTACAAATGCATACTAATGCATACTAAAGAAACACACTTTTAACTAATGGATATATTATGCAAGTTGATCTTAACTAACTCCTAAGTGTCTAAATATCCTAACACATACTATATCAAGGGGAACAATATTAGGTTGTTTGGCAACCATTTTATGCTTCACCATTGGTTTCAAGCTTTAGAAATTTAAATGTTCAATTTGTTCATGCCAAATTCCGTTGTGATCATGTTCGTGAGCTATGAGAGAAGTCAATCATGTATGTATCTTGGGAACATCATACAAATTTATCTATCCATAATTCAACATTTTTTCCATTATGGATAAGTTAGGGTACAAAATACAAATTTTCACTTAGGTTGGGTACATAATACACATCGGTAATCATATCACATTGACATTCAATGTTACCAAAAATAGAACCAGGAACTCCCTAATCATCTGCTACAAAATTTTATTTTATACAGCATCACCGAATTAAGAAAATAGAGAAGTATCTTTATCCATATGGTAAGTACAACCAAAATCAATTGTTCACTCACTTTGAGAATTGTGGGAATGTACATTCTAAGAATAACTAGATGAAAATGTATATAATTGTATCCATACCTTTTGAAAGTTAAACCATTGGTAAATCATTCAGTAAACAAATCTACTTCAAGTTTCTTGACCTTTTCTTCCATATTGTTGGTCTTCTTTGAATATTTTCTCCATGTCCTAATTTCCCACAATAATGATGGCTTTTATTCAACCGCTTGATTGACCATGAGGAGGGAAAGGTAAGATGAATAAGAGAGAATATAGGTGGTGAACCTTATATATGGATATAAGGTAAAAAAAATAGGGATAATATATTATGTATATGAGGATTCGATCATCATTCTTAAATGGCCCATTGCACTTCTTCTTCTCATTTTGGTTGATGCACTTTAAACTTCTCTTTAGATTACCATGTCAACCTATTTCTCTGTATTTCTCTCAATCTTTTACCTTTAACAAATGATCCTATTGCTTGATTCTTAATTTTCCTTCATTGATATTTTTCTCATGTACCCTAATTAGAAATCCACAAAAAGATTCAAAACGGTATAGCCCTTACCATCTTCTTTCCTAGGTTCCCAACTAGCATGAAACACCAAACAAAATACATCGTAGGGTGTCGCTATATTCGTGAATATGAGTTCAATGAGAAAAGTACCCTCTTTTACAAATTTGTTTCCACATTCACTCAATTTCAATTGTATCTCCTTGACATGAACCAAATACTCATCAATCCTTTCAAATAAGAGAGGATCTAGAGAGATCAACTATTTCTCAATCTGCATAACTTAACTTTTGTCAATTTTTTCAAAGATATTCATTATTGTTTTCCATATTTGATGAGGATAGTTGTATGAAATCAAATCTATCTTCAAATGTAGGTGGTAATTGTTGGAATATATTATATTCCTTGGAAGGTAATAATGTCTTTGTATTATGTCAGATGTTGTCTCCAATCTTATGTAAAAGAGTAATACATTTAACCCATAGTTATACTAGGTGGTGTATTTACTTGTGTAGAGTATTTGTCCATTGTATTGTATTAAGAGATGTTGTTTTGGAGAATTATATTATCCCACATACAATATGCGAGAGTAAATCCTCCTCATCTCTTAGTGTATAATATGGTCAAGTGAGTCTCTACATATCATGTATTCTTGATGCAGTAGTGGTACTATTGTGACATTATTGTACATCATCTATATTCTTTGGGGTATTTGTGCTTTGCTCTCTTATAGGATTGGAGAAGAAATTTTGGATATAATAGAAGACTACCTTCCCGTGGATGTAACTCATTAGGGTGAACCACGTATATCGGTGTTCTCTTGTCCTTTTCTTTTCCTGTTCTTATCTTTTATGATATGTTGTTGGTTGCTTAGATAGGTTAACTAGTTTAGCTTGACTCTACTATTATAACATGGTATCAGAGCAGGTTGATATGATCTAGTACCTTCTATAGCTTTTAATAAATAATTATTATCATTTGGCCATTGTCATTTTGTTGTAGATTTGCTTACTATCTGGTAGCCATTAGGCTTCTCTTCAGATCTGAGCATATTTCTGCATTTTTTTACCCTAACCCTAACTTGTTGTGTAAGATTTTTGCATAATTTTTTCAAGGGTTTTTGGATGTTTTTTTGTATATCTACATGATTTTGAGACTCTCCTCAAGGAGATCATTCTTCTGATTATAAAAAATAACGTTATAAAAAAGGGTCGTAACTTGGTTAGTTTTTACTGGTTTTTTTATTATACATGTTTTTGGAATTGGAAATGTCATTCTGGATCAACCCACGCGACCAGAACAGAAAACTGGGTATTCATAGGCTTCATTTTCGTAATAAAAACAACATTTATACAAAATGGTCATAACTTGGTCATTTTTTACCGGGTTTTTTTTATTATAACTTGCTTTTGGAATTGGAACATCCATTCTAGATCCACTCACATGTCCAAAACAGAAAACTGGGCATTTCTGGGCTTCCTTTTGGTAATAAAAATGGCAGTCATACAAAAGGGTTGTAACTTGGTCATGTTTTACCTTTTTTTTATTATAGCCTATTTTTAGAATTGTAACAGCCATTCTATATCCACCCACGTGACCAAAACAAAAAACTGAGAATTTCTAGGCTTTCTTTTCACAATAAAAAAGATAGTTATAAAAAAGGGTTGTAACTTGGTCATTTCTTACCGGAATTTTTATTATAACCTATTGTTGGAATTGAAACAACCATTCTGGATCCACCAATGTGACCAAAATAGAAGACGGCGTTTTTCTGGGCAAATATTTTCAAAGGGTTATAAGTTAAAGTTTTTCTTTCCTTTAGTGTTTTCCTAACTGTGTTTTTTGCATATTCATATCAGTACGGTAAAGTATTTAAGTTTTATGTTATTCATTTTTTGCATTTAGGTTTTGCTTCTAATCATGTTTATTAAGATATTATTTCTTGTTCTTGCTATATATTTGTCCCACATTTCTATATGGAAATATTGACATATTTTAAGGACATGGATCTCTAGTATTTTGTCATGATGATAGCTATAAACCATCTAAAGCTTAATATTTTTTAAATATACTTAACAATGAATTTGTTCTTTTCTTTGTTTTGTTTATAAAAAACAATTTTATAAGAACAATCTCATATGTGTTATCGAGTGATCATTATTTACTTTATTTATATGTTATTGCTTACCTTTTTGTAAAAGCAATTTCATTCATTTATAAGTAATATCTTTATGATCATTATATGGTCTTGCTAATTAAATTCTTAAGTAAAATCAATTTTTTTAATTTATGTGATATCATATTTTTTGGTTGTCATAAGTTATTTAATTGGGATATAGTTTATTTTTCATGTATTGCAGAGATTGTATCTAGTTCTTGTGTTATTTGTCTCTAACATTCCAATATGGAAGCATTGACATTTCCAAGGAATTTTGTCTTGTGCATATTTACATAGTGTTAACAAGAAATGAACCCATGATTAAGACCAATAGTGACTCATAATTTCGTAATTTTTTATAAGTGATATCATGAGTTGATCATAATTTGCTATATGTTCATCATATTAAACATTTTGATTTATCTATATATCATGTCATGTTTATTTCGATCATCTTTTACTCAATATTTATATGGCTTTGAGCAATCTTTAAATCTTGAACTATTTATCATGAGCACCTTGTTCTTGTTGCAATGATATTTCCATTCTTATGATTGCAGAGGTTATCTTGTTCCTACTTGTCTCTAACGTTCCTATATGGAATCATTGACATTTTCAGGGCATTCATCTCTTGCATATTAACCTCATACTAATAAGAAATGCACATATGCTTCAGATCAGTTGCTTGATGACTAAAATTTCATATATTTAAGTGAAATCTTTGGTTCACTATTTATATGTTGTGGCTGACACTTAATGTGTAAAAGTAACTTCATTTTCCTTAATGAGAAAGTTAATCTTTTATTTGATCATATTATGTTTCCATTCATTTATATGATGTTTGCTAACCTTTGGTATATAAGCGTTTTCATTTCTGTATGAGCAATTTTGTTTTATGATCTTTATATGCTTTAATCTTGAAAGTTCATGTGCATATAAGTTCTTTGTTTAGGATTTCACCTTATTCCAGAAGTAATGAAGCACCATCGTCTACTGTTAAAGTTATGATGTTCATCTGTATGATACCATTTTTTATGTATAGACCATTGGGGTCTTGTTTCTTCAATGTTTGAGGTCTTCTACAGATATATATATTGCACCTTGATTAGAAGAATGTTTGCTATCCACATGTGTATTGGCCATCTGGGTTTTTTTGTACATTGTTGTGGTGTTCTTAGCCACATGTTCTGTTGTATCAGCCGTCAGAAGGTATTTGTACACTGGTGTGGATGTTATATTAGAGTTCTTCAGCTATCATGTATGTTTGTGATGATTCTTGTGGTGATCTGGGTATCTTGCGATTGGATTACATCACATGTTCTCAACATTTTATTGTTGGGTCTTTCATCGTACAACCTGGTTCATGTGCACTTTCATGATTCAGTGATAAGCGGTTGTTCATCATCAAACTCCATCAGCCGAAGTGTTCTTCTTTTTCATATTTGGTTCTTCTGGAAGTTGTCATCAAGGGGGAGCAGTAATGACTCCTTCCTTCCTTGGTGTTAGTGTGGTCCCTTCTCCCAGCCATTATTAAGGACGAGTGTTGGAATATATTATATTCCTTGGAAGGTAATAATGTCTTTGTATTATGTCGAAAGTGTTGGAATATCTTTCAGAGTGGTGTGTTCTGAACTAGTAGATGGTAGCTAGTGCTTAGTCTTAAAGTTTTAATGTATTGTCATTGATGGCAATATGCTATAAATAGAAGGGGAACTGATGTCAAATGGATGTGGCAATCTACTAAAAAAGAAGTAGGCACACAGGTATCGATGGAGAAAATTGAACAGTGGGAAGTGCTAGAAATTCAGACTAAATCGAAAATCGGAAAAACTCTTAATCCTGTTGAGCGGGCAGGAAAAAAATCTTAATTGAAAATCGAAAGATATTTACATCAGAAGCTGAATGACTTTCCCAGCCGCAATGACGGAAAAGCAAAGGACAAAGACATGCGACTAAAATAATGATAAGCATCGGCAGTCAGAGCATTTTTTACTTCGGATGAGGAGTTGCTTTGGGAGCCGCAACAGCGGAAGCAACAAAGACAAGTTATCCAAAGCAATCAGAAGTCGAAAGATATTTACATCGAAAGATGAATGACTTTCCCAGCTGCAACGGTGGAAAAAGAAAGGTTAAATACGTGCAGGACTAAAAGACTGATAAGGATCGCCAGTCGAAACGCTTTGGACTTCGGATGCGTAGTTTCTTTGGGAGCCGCAATGGCGGAAGCATAGTTTATTTCTCATCCGCAACAGCGGAAGTCCACAACTTAACAATTAGCCGACTAAGGAAAATACATCGGAGAAGAATACCGAGACTGAAGCCGATTAGCTTTCCGCAATGGCAGGGGTATAAGGAAGTAAACTTTCGATGAATTTAAACAAGCAGCGGCTCAACTCCAGCATTGGACATGGTCTTACTGAAGAATCACAAGATGTCTATATTTCAAGAAATTAATGACCAAAACCACAGAAGGAGATGAACAACACAGATGGCTTAATGAGCAGAGGAAGTCTCCATATTCAGAATCGAGCCCAGGGCTCTTTGAACTGGAAGC